>JBDJHY010323501.1:0-15572 GCA_039654485.1 Withania somnifera | reverse complement strand
CTGATGCAACCATAAATATACCACAAGTAAAATAAGTGAACTGATAATGTATCTAAGTGAAAAACAGGAAATAAGAACCTAAAAACCTACCTGAATCCCCCATCCTATCGGTAGGCACAAACAATACAAAAAACCAACTGTGACTCCTCCCTTATGCTCGGTGAACACAAATAATGCGTGAATAAATGCATGGGGGTGCTGAAAAGTAAATTTGAAAAAACACAAACCAAATCATGGGGTCCCTAACCCTTAGTGCCAAATATTAGGGTTCCCTTCCCTATCAGTGCCGAAACCAAATTGAATTAAGGGGTCCCTCACCCTTAGTCTCGAACCTCAGGGGTCCCACCCCATTAGTGCCAAAACCAAACTAAATCATGGGGTCCCTACCCTTATTGCCAAATCTCAGGGGTCCCTACCCCATCGGTGGGAAAAATACCACCCTGAGTATCAGTATATCCATTATTCGTGGCAGTTAAAAACTCTTCTAGTTAAACTTGAAAACAGTGCCATACCACAGGGTGGTTGTGGCATATGTATAAGTATAAGTAAGAAAATCCCAATTTTCATTAGTTATTAAGCTAGAAAAACCTTTGATTTTAATTATTTAACTGCGAAAATGAGGATAACATAACCTCAGACACATTTGTGCTCAATATACGAGAAGTAATAAATGTAATGATGCATAATTGTGGTGCAACAATAATAAAAGACAAATAATGGAGGAATTATCAATCTAGGATAGTCCAAAGGCCACCAGCTACGGACTCGTCTCACTCGCTTGTCATAAGGGATCAAACGTAGCCAATAGGTCTGAGGCCTCACCTGTAAAGACTAAGATAATCATATAATGCACACCCTCTATGTCCCTCTGTGAGACCCTCCCCCTTTCAAAAGCCAGTACAAGAGTAACAATTTATCTAAATTAAGGTGATCAAACTAACAACCACCCACACAGCTAGCCACATCAACAAGCATAATACAGTAGCCCAGTCTATAAGAAAAGTAAATCTAGCTTACCTGGGTACCAAAGATAATCCTTGTAATGAGCACAACACAGACTTGGAGCTCCAAACATAGTTAAAATCACCCGAAACTATTTAATTAAGATTCTAGGGATTAAAATATAAAGAACAAGGCCCATATTGAAAATTTCATACAGGGTCGGAAAAATGGGCCTAAAGATGGTCCCTGGGCCCTGTAATACATAAAATAAACTAAAATCACTGGCATAGAGGCCTCATCTCAAGGAATTTGTGGTTCAAATTTGAGCTCAACTAGACCACCGGAAGGTCTTCAATTGACCAAGAAACACATGAAACTAGAGGCCACGGAGAAAAATGATAAAAACATACTCGAAAAGTGAGTAAAAAAATTCACAAACAACTCACTATGTTCACCCAACACCACAACCAATTGGAAACGTAATTTAAATCAAGAATTAGGCAAAAGATTGGAAACCACCATTGGAGCACAAGGCAAGCTTTTTGGGGAAGAAGAACTTACCTAAACGACAAGGAAACATGAAAAATGACTCCTAAGGTGCTATCACAAAAATTACCACTTAGGAATTGATTTGGGTCGAATTTGGCTCAAGGAGATGAGGGAAATAAAGAAGGGTCGAGTAAGAATGAAATTGGAAAGTTGGAATAAAAGACCCTTAAAACAACAGCTATGACTGATTTATTGGTCAATAGTGTTGATAAATCAGCACCCTCTTATTTTGAAAGAGTTAGCAAGTGACCTATTCATCAGTCATATGTACCAATAAATCGTTATTCCCTGGAAAAATAACCCACTGATAGGTATAATTTATCGATCCAAAATGGCTGATAAATTGGGATTCCCTCCTAAGCATGGTGACCTGGAAGGTATCAATTTATCTTTCCAAATGTACGATTTATCAACACATGATGATTTAATAGAAATTTGACTGATAAATCGGTCTACAACTTCACCAAAACAAATAGTATTTTCAGAGAATCTAACTTAGGGCTCGAAAATGAAACAAAGTGTAATTTTAGCAAAACAAATGTGTGTTTTAAGGTAAAAACATACTCCATACTTAATGGAAAATATGATACGGCAAAAGAAGGTCGTTGAAACAGATATGACCCTGAAATAAAAATCAACCAAAAGGACAAATTTTCCAACTTTCAACAAATGATCCCAAAATGAACCCGGACACCTCATAAAGTGAACTAGATGTCAAACTATCATAAAGTCACCATCCTGGAGCTGATGGAATTGTCAAAATTCTAATACGGCACTCTAATCAACCAAAGACCACCCAGGCTCCAAAATGAGCTTTAGATTGAATTTCCATTAATTAGATCAAAGTTAGGACAAACACCCAGGGAAACAAACATAAGGTCCATCTAGGATAAATTCAAAATTCAGGAGTAGATGGAACTATCAAAATTTGATTCCGAGTGTGTTTACTATAAATTCACCCTTGATTTCCATCATTCCAAAACTAAAACTTTAAAATAGGGAAACTGAGATAACAGGCATACAAGCTGCCAGGGAAATAAACTTCGGTCCCAAAAAGTCATAAGTGATGTGGGGAAACTACTAGATGTCTCTAAACATAGAAAAAGGCAAAAAGTAAGTAAATGACCCAACGGGTCTTTATAAGAAACATGGATGGGTACATCAAGAAAATCATAGATCATATTCAATCCATCAGTAAAAGAAGCATACATATAAGTAAAGGTGAATTTAGGATCAAATAACACTAAGGAAATATGATCACAATAAGAAGAATTCCTATGATCACAACATCAGAGCCTTAGCTTCCGATCTTCTTGAAAATGCATAGAAATGGGCTATATCTTCCATCCAAACATTTTCTATGTTAGGCTGAACACAATTTCCTCCAACCTTATTCCACCTCGACTAGGTTTATGGCCACCTCTAACCAATCCCTGACCACTATTCCCTCTTAAAAGATATCCCCTACCAATATTACCACCACCTCTTCCTACTGGAGCTTTGTAAGTTTGATGAAAATAGGAATGCCTAAGTCTGGGGAAGTACCTCTTGAGGTGACCAACCTCCCCATACTCATAGCAAGATCTATCAGGTCTGGATCTCTTAGAACAAGTTAATGAGTAATATAACAATCAAAATCTTCTAAAATCTATGTTTCCCCAGACGGATCCCCAGTAATAATTCGAATTATGTATTGAATGGGGTGTGCTGAGTAACCCCCTAAATTCTAGCCTTTGGAATAAGAGTTGCTGAAGTTTCCCCCTCTAATAGACTTTTTTATTTTTGACATTTTGGTGAATCTCTTTTTCCTCACCCCACTAATCTTCATCATGAACACAACTGTCTCTTGAAATGAATTTCCAAGAGAAGCCATCTTCAAGGAGGAAATCTACAACCCATCATTAAAACCATTCACAAAGAAGCATAGCCACTCCTTCTCAATATGAAATAACTGATATGCATATCTAGACAAAGAATGATATTTGGTATCACTATCCATGACAAACAAACCTATCTACTCGATGCTAGTAAGCTCATCTCCCTTTCTATTCCTCAGAGTATCGGGATATACTTTTCCAGAAATACCAAGTAACACTGAGTCCACAAAAGAGAAAAGGTAGTAGTTAGTCTACACTCAATGTATGCTCACTACCATTATTTGGGTCACCCTATAACTAAAACTTAAATGCTATATCCCATGTCTTTCTACAATGCCTATTTCGTGTAAGTACTCATGGTAGTCTATTATGAAGCATAGGCATATTTTATTATCCATCAAACATTTAAAGCTTTATATTCAAATACTTCAAAAAAAAATCATGTTAATCACCAGTCATCGCCAATCTTATAAACTTTCAGGGAAAAATACCTATCTTGAGGCCTCATTTATGCGAAAAGCCATAAAACCATCATGTTTCCCTCCTTAGCCTACACTGTTAGTGTTGGACCCAGATCGGACAACCCATTCAGATATGTCAAAAACTGATAAAATAGTTCTTCAAACGTCAGGGAAGCCACCATCTTTTTATAGACAAAATCAACCTCTACTCAAATGGCATCACTAAATATATTCTCAATCAGAGGATGGGCCACTACTCTTTCTATCTATCTGATCCTCTTCTCAGTAGGCGTCCCTTTATAGACCTTGAACTCTCGCTGCTCCTACACCTCAATTGCATCCCCAATGACTGTCCCAGGTGTATTATCTATTGTTTTGGCTGCTACTTCTATTTTATCCCATTTTAACTATTTTCCATAAAAAATGAAATGGCTAAACAAACTTGAAAACTGTTTCTAAGACTTAGTCAAACTTTCCAAAATAATTTCAAGAAAAAACAAACAAACAAAGCAAGAGTCACCACTTAATTTGGTTTTGAAAAAAAATAAACCTTTAATAAGAACCTCAATTGTTAAAATAGGAAAACAATCAAAGTTTAAACATTCTGATTAATTTGTTCCTATTAACAAGTTTGAAGGTTGTTAAGGCACCAAAGTTGTCCACTAATTTACAGTTGTCCATTTATTTCAGAAACAACTTATTTGACTAACTTTGAAAATAAAAGGTTTGATATAACATCTCTTAAAAGCTTTGAAAAATAGACAAAACTTTGTCAAAGTATTTTGGAAAGAAGGTTGGTTATTCAAAATCAACTATAAGGAAAACATGAGGAAAAATGAAACTTTTGGGGATTTTTGAATAAGTTGAAAAAACACTTTGTGTTAGCCCAAATAACAAATAATCAAAACAAAATAAAGGTCAAAGAGAGTAGTTTGGTATTTTGGCCTAAATTCAAACTAAGTGGGCCCAATTCTCCTTTCTATTCACCTAGGTGAGAACCGTACCTTACCACAACATTAATGGGATTTGACCCATTCTATTCCACTTGTCCTAAGTCTAATACAAGTGGGACTTGTAGCCTATATCTCCAATAAAAAAAATTGGGCCATATGGACAATTACAAACCCAATAAGAATAAACTTAATAAAATAAAAGGGTTTTCAACCCATTCTTTAAACTGATGTTGTTACTACTTCTTCAAACTACTGGGCTTCAGCCTATTATATTCTTCAACTTTTTGGGTCTTCAACCTTCAAAGTCTTGGCATGGCTTTTGAATCAATAAAGAGAAATGCAAAAAAAGGAGATTCCTTGGAGGACTCGAGAAAATTTCACATGAAATGAAGAAAAAAAATAATTAGACTATGATAAACATAATCCAAGCACAAAAATCACCCCAAAAAAATACAAATGCATAGGTATTTATGAAAACTAATTATCCTATGACTTAATCCCTTAGTTTAATTTAAATTGGATGAAACCTCTCAAATGAGCAAACTAAATGTCAACAAATTCATAACAAATAACACATTCTAAAATAAGAAAAAGAAATAGAATTAACCCCAAAAGAAGATAAAGCTTGGATCAAGACAAGGTGGTGGGCCAATCATGGCTTTAAGGCATTCTTATTAGTAACTCTCAAAGTACTTCAACTTGTACCAATCAGTGTAACACAGAACCATAACAAAACAGTGAGGAGTAACACTCTAAAACTGACCAGATCAAGAAAAGGTTATTTAATGCACACTAGACATGTTATCCAATCATCAAGCCTCCAATTCAAGATTAGTACATTCTTTAAGAACCTGAGAAGATGAACACTCACATATCGCAACTAAATAAAACTAAATAATGGAGTAGCTATTGAATTAAGATAATTTATATTGAGTTGGAGCAAGGAAGAAGCTAACAAGCAGCCCTAATTAACCAATCAAAACAAAGACTCTATTATATTTATCATGGTTTGATCATACTTCTCTGCACCCTTTAAAACATCCAATCACACACTTGAAATGTCAAAAAGATCATCTAAAATATCCCTAACAGGAAACAAAAAAAGACTAACCATAGCAAGCATAATTTTTTAAGTACCCAACATTCACAACCAATCCTACACATAGATCAATAATTGTTTGAACAAAACTGGACAAGTTAGGCCATTAAATAATTTTGACATATACCACAGGGACTTTAGAATTCCCATGGGTTAATTTTTATTAATCAAAACATTTTAAACCATTTATCACTAACCAGAAATGTTGTTGTAAGAAAATTCCATATCAAACCTTATTATTCATCTAAAGAGACTGAATTTCAAATAGAGAGAGGAAAACATATGCTTCAGATTTTGATTTTAACCTTAAGTGCATCATAATGTATGAATTCTACGAGGTCTAATCAAAACTTACCAAGATAACTTGAGTTATGATCTAACCTTGAACTCATGAGTTGTTGAAAATAGAGAGATGTGAGAATCATAAGGTTTATTTGAAGTGAAACTTCAAATTCAAACATACAAACATTTTAAAGGTTTAAACATGGTTTCACTTGACAAGTATTTGTAGATACATATTAGGAAAACAAAGAAAAGAGGAATGGACATTTAATGACTGGTTCTTCAAATGAGGTCAAACCTATATAAATATCATCTTTTAACAGAGAGAAAAACTCATAACTCAACTAATAATACTGATGGACTTAACTAAAAACCAAAATGTACATGAAGAAGGATGGCACTACTTGTAAATCAACTTACTCAACACAAAAGAACATATCGTCTCCTAATTAATCACAAGATGTAATGACCCTATGGTTATTTTGGGGTTTTACACATTATCTTGTGTTCTAGAGCTTTATAGCAGCTGCCTTATGTCATTTATGACCTGTTGGGGGTGGTAGTCTAGTTCCCTGGAAGTTTGGTTGAGATATATCTCACTTTTCCTATTTTAGAGCCTGAACTTAGGTGCTCGTTGACTTCTAGTCAACTTTTCTTCAAAATGTGCTTGAAATCAAATACTGATAGTTTTGTTTGCTCCCTAATGCCGACTTTGGTCTAGAGGGACCTTATGTCTATGTTCCGGGGTCTTCGTTTTGAGCTTTAGTAGTTTTATGGAAATTCAGCTTATTATGAGTTAAGAATTGTCTTGGAGTAAGTGAGTGATGATCAGAGTGTAGGAACATGATTTTGACACTTCTTTCATCTCTAATATAATGACTTTAGGCTAGTAAGTGTGTTAAGGAACTTTCCATAGTACTTGGTATTGTTTTGAGTGTCTTGGTGGCTTGGTATGATAATGGCTTAGTTTTCTTTGGGGGTCCTTTCCACTCAAACAACCTCTATTGGTCTTTTTATCAATTCCTTTGAGTTTGGAATACATTTTTCATGCAAGAAATATATTTGGTTTATTATTCTTGGACTCTATTTTTTTTCATGCACTCGATTGGAAATTATATTATTACAGAATTTTCTATAGTCTCATATACTCAATGTGATCACAGTGATGTGACTTAATAGTGGTAATATCCATTTTCCTAACTTTTTCACAGTCGCACCTATGCTACACGACTGTGGTAATTCTCCCTCTTCCCTCCTTCGCTCAATCACACTTCTTGGATGTGATCGGGCTATTTTAGCTTTTCTCCTATTAGTGTGATCACGGTGGTCCAGATGATTGTGCCTCATCGCATTCAGTTATATAAATAGAACCTCCTTGAATTTTCAAACAATTTCTCTATTTTCTCTTACTCATCTCTCTCTAGGCGATTTTCTGCTCATTCTCCTATAAGTTGATATAAGTTGATGGAAAGGAATTTTATGGTTGATCGATCTTGTTTCCCCCACTCTTGGTAAGTAGTTCTCCCTCTAAGTTCCCATATCCATGGTGGATTTTCCACCATTGAAGCCCAAATTTTCTTTTTTGGTGAACTTCCTCAATTTTCAGTTGGTTTTGAGCGATTTCTCTAGTGTATTGAGCTTAATTACACTCCTTCGCCAAGTTGCATTCGAATTTTAGTTCTTACTTCTTCCCATTTTATTTTCTTGGACTTTTGAAACATTTTTCACCTATGTTAATTCTTTCCCAGGAATTTTGAGACCCTTCCCACACTCGAATTCTGCTCACTTTTGGAGCATGGGTTCTTGGTGACTCTAAGGAACACATGGTGAAGTTTACTTTGGAATCCGGCTAGTGGGTCCCATTTTCTCATTTTTGGCCTAATTTCAACCCAGTTCGGAATTTAGTATAATTAGTACCATTAGACTCGTCTTCATTTTTGTGTTTATATTTTACTAGTTTCAGAGTCGTTCAAGGTCGTTTTTTATTAGCTGGGTTGATATTTGGGAGTTGCAGCACGTTAGTCATCGAACAATAGGTAGGCTCCGTGGGGCTTTCTCTGGATGTATAGCTTTTATAATTACACTGAATAGCATCCGTGGATTGGGTTTTATGAGGTTTTATACATGCAATATGGACAGCTTCTTCATTCCCTCTCTGTTCCTTTTCCCACTTGGCATTCATTAAAATACGATGTCCATGACCTAATGCTGTCCTTGTGATGGTTTTAAGGTGACTCTGAAAGTATTAGAATGCTGATGTGTGGGTTGGTTTTGGGTTTTTCCCTCGGGTTTATGCTGCTGTATTGTGTTTCTAGCTATAGCTTAGTCGAGCCTATGCAGGCATAGGTTAATGGTAGATATTGATTGTGTTATTGTATTCATACTGTAATATTATTGTTATTTACTTATTTTATATTTGTTATATGCCTAGTGGGGCCGCGAAGCCTACTGGGTACTTGTTACTTTGGCAACTTATACTCATAATGTACTTGTTTTCCCCTAGTGTAGATCTGAGTACTAGATCCCGACGTTGATTACTTGTTAGTTGTTCGTGTCTCCTTACTTCTTTTTTCTCTCAGAGATACAAGGTGAACTTTGGACATCCAGTTGTTCCTGCTCTCTTCATCTATGTATTTTTTCTTTTTTGTATTTTGAAGACAGGCTTATATTGTAGACTTGTTGTTTTACTACGTACTTAGTGGCTCTGTATATACACTGGTGCAAGGTCTTAGGGAAGTTTGTTGGTTTTATTTATATTATTCTGCATCTCTGACTTCATCTACTTTGTTTTACTTTATTATGTTGTACCTGTGTGTCTCGTTATTGGAATAGTAGCCCTCCACTTTGGTTTGGACTATAGTGTTGGTTCTCCTATTGGTAATATAGTAGGTGCCATCAGGATCGTAGAAATCGGTTTGTACAATTTTGTCATAGTTCTCTTTCATTATGATATTTTAGCTATTTTTAGGTATAGATGAATCAGATGCCACATTCTAGCATGGTATGAATGGATTGGATGCCATATTACAGAATGGCATAATTGGATCAGATGCCATATTTTGGCATGGTATGATTGGATAGAGCGCCACCTTTCATCATGGTATGATTGGATCGTGTGCCATATTCTAGCTTTGGTATTTGATTTGTGATGAATAGATTTTAGGTTATGATAAATAAACATCAAAGGATATAATTTACTGCGATAGATAAAAGATGAATAAGTTAGTTATGTGGTTTATGTATGTATCATTGGGCTATTCTTTCAGTACCCTCATACAAGTTTCTTTGTCTGTAACATCATATGTACCCTTCCTATCGCGGTTGGACTTGTGTGTTAGTGATTAAGTAAAATGCTAAAGATAGTACAAATTAGTTGTATTTGATTTTCATGCATTAGTTATGATATGATTATGTATTGTTTGTGAGTTATGTTATTGATGTTAGTCTTGTCATTTCAGAATCTATTCCATAGTTCATTTCTTAACAGCATTGGATGTACCTTTCCTATAGCAAATAGAGTTGTGTTTTTAGGGACTGACATGAATAAAAACTTGAGTGGAGTCCCTTCTTAACTTAGCCTATTCCTTTTAGAATACTTTACATGAGGTCCATTATTCGGTTGCTTAGGATTTACCCTTCCTACCACAGTGTAATGGCCCTTTCGGTCATTTTTTTAATTTTGCATTTTCTTGCATCCTAGAGCATTCGTATAGTGGATCTAATTCATTTATGACTTTTCAGGACTTTTGGTTCAGTTCTCGAGTCGTTCGTTCAGTTGTTATGTATGTTTCCCTACCTTAGAGTCTTTGGTTTTTAAATCATTGGTGTTAGTCAATATTCAATGAAAATAAACTCAAAATCAAACTCTAAGCGTTTTGTTAGCTCCTGAACGTGGAATTTGATCTATATGGACTTGTGGTTCAAGTCTAAGATATTTGGATTTTATTTGATGTGATTTTGTGGGTTTTATATGCTTTATGTTGTCTATGTAGAACTTGGGTAGTCATTTTTTATTGGAGCCTCGAATAGAAAATCCGACAGCTCCATCAACTCCAAAATATTGATTTTGGTTTGGATGAGTTATACATTTGGGGTCTGAGTGAACTAGGTTCATTTTGAGTACTTGTATCTCTGAGAGAAAAAAGAAGTACGTGACCCCTATTTTAACCACGACTATTTTCATAGATTTATATGTATCATTAGATTTATTAAAGTCTAGATTATTATTTTTCTAGTTGCGATTGTTGGAGTTCGTTTGCATATTGTTGGTGATTTGAGCAATCTGGCTTCTTCAATGCTTTATTTGCGAGCTTGAGTTTGGAGGACTGGTAGGCTATGCTTACGATCTTAGACTGGGCTTATATGGCTAGTAATCATGGTATTTAGACATCCTCTATTTGGGATTTATAGGTTGGCACCCATGACCCTGTCCGCTTCTTTAATCTGCTTCTTAACTCTATTTTAGTGTTGTATTTGTAATTATAGCTATCTTGTGACCTTGTGTCTTTCCATAACTCTATAACATAGATAGTTTGTTTTATGCGAAATATTCGTGAGTCCCAGATATTCAACCTTGTTGGTTATGCTTGCAGTAGAATTGTTTCCTTGGCAGGGCCTACCGGATTCGTTGAGATATCATTGTGTTTGAGCATATTATTATCATCAATCAGGTTTGTAGCATTAGTTTCCACTATTTTGGGTCATGAGCCTAAAGTCATTGATTTTAAAACCTTACATGGACTTATGAGCCCATTTTCAGTATTATAAGCCTAAAATTAGTTATTTTAGAAGGTTTTACTAGTTTTTGATTATAAATTAGCTAAATAAGAGTTAATTGCTATGTTTAGTTATTAATAACCTTGATTGTGGTCATGAGCTAGATGTTGTATTCTCTGTGGATTTAGACCCGGTTGTGGTTGAGCACGATCACTGACACTCATTCTAATATTGACCGAGCAGAGGTCCGAATACATCTTATGTTATTCGAGTATTATTTATATCACCTGAGTTCACTTTATGTTAATGTGAGTTCTAGCTACCATGTAGTTCTATTGTACATGGGTTGCAGCATTCCATGGACCCTGCCGATCTGAGCTTGTGAGTGGCCAGAGGAGGGGTATTTGGGGGAGTAGAGGTATATGGGTTGAATACTTTCATGTGGTCCTACTTGACTTACTTGCGGGTCGGGGTAGGAGCATACAAGATCACTTTAATTTCATTTACATCATAGAATCCTGCATATCTTTTTTGTGAGTGTTGTTTGCTATTTGTACTCTGCAGCAGGATGGGGTATTGGAAGGTTTGCATTCATCCTACTGTGTTTATTTATTTACTTACCTATTTTGTTGATAGTCGTTGTGGCTAGTTGACTAGATCTATGGTATCCCTCACTTGGTTATTTTCCAGGTCTTGTGGGATCCCTTTTCATGTTTACTTGTTATATCTTGCTAGATTTCCTTATATGTTAATTATACCTATTCTAGTTAGACCAACTCTCAATCCACATAATTTAAGGTTACTAGTGTACTTCCCATATACTATTTATTGTTTCTCTTATGGATTCAGGTACGTTCTTTCACATGTTTGCTTGAATTTTCTGTATCATAGCTAGTATCTAGGATATTTTTACTTGTCTTTATCCTGGTAGCTATCTTTCTATGTTTGTTATCTTTGTAGTATCTAGGATATTTCCTTAGTATCTAGGATATTTTGACTTATTATAGACTTCTGCTTATCCATACCTTATCTTCTGCACTTAGTAATCATGATTTTGTCACGACCCATAAATTGAATTGTGATGGCATCTACACCTCACGTATAGATAAGCCTTATCCTGGCCCAAAACGAGTAAGGGTGGGCTAGTAATGAGAACCCAAAACAAAGGCAGAAGGAGAAGAAGATAAGGAAAGTATATGTGAAATATAAATCCCAACAGGAAATAACTCTCAAAACTTGGTGTCATGGCTGCAGAGAATCTATATACATGAATAAGAAATACAACTCTGAGTGGGGAAACCTATGAGAACTGGCTATCCAAGATCCAACTCAGATAGCTCCCACACTGATAGGAAAATCGACCAGCAAGGACACCAACTACTTACCAAATCTACAAAAACTACCAGCTACTGTGCTCGATCATGTCCGTTGGCAAAAATCCTACTAGTACTTACAGTAGGAAAAGATGTAAAATAGTAGCATGAGTATTAAAACAATGGGTACCTAGTAGGCAGCATAGGCTGACCAAACTTCAGTAAGCTTAGATAGGATAAAAATAATAAATCAGCAAATAAGGCAGTAATACGTAATGTACGACAAGAAGATAATGACAATAACAGCTAGTACATATAGTACAGAGTCAGTTGTCTGTGTATGCAGTGTCCACAAGCAAACTGAAGGAAAGTCACTAGCCAAATACTACACAAAAGACCTAGCCATGAGCGAATCATGACCCAATGTGACACGTACCTGAAGCTCTATCGTAACAAGTGCAAGGAAGGTCCAATAATAAAATAAAAAACCAATAACAAGATAGGCTAACATCAAATACAGTAAGTACATGAAAAGTATCTATGAGAGTCAGAAAAGAGCAAACAAAGTTTACTAGTCAATTGGGTACCCATTGTTTTGGCACTCATAGTATACTCTATATCTTCTAGTGAAGATTCGAGTATGAGTGGTAAACTTTTGTGTAATCTATTTTCTGTTATTGTTTCGATAGAGATATTATATTTTCATGCATTGTACTATTATATTAGTAGCTCATGTACTTGGATATCGGGTTTTGGGGTATTTTTGACTTATTATAGACTTTCTCTTATTGTTGTCCTTTATCTATGCCTTATTTTCACGAGTTAGTTTATTAATAATGCTTTACATGTTGGTTGGGTAATTCTCCTATGGTGGGATATAGGTTCCTTCATGACCTGAGAAATAGGTTCATGACAAATTGGTATTAGAGCGCTTGGTTCACCGACATCCTTATTACATGAGCCAGTGTCTAGTAGATTCTTACAGATTGAGTGAGAAGACGTTTGTATCTTATCTTTGAGAGGCTACATGGACATCCTTATGAATTCACTTTCTTTCACTTCTAATTTGAGTGTGATTTGTAGTTTGTGTCTTGAAAGCTTATTTGTCCCATTTCACCCTTCCGCAAATGGTATTTGTGAGATCTTCAGCAGCCTTGGTAGATGATATGCCTGTTGCACCATATATTGGAGGAGGTAGTAGTGGTCGAGGTCGAGGATTTACTGCAAGAGGAGTGGTACTTGATAGATCAATATCGGTCATTCGATCTCCAGATCGATATCAGGACAACAGCCAACAGGGGTGCAAGGACCAGCTACATTCTCTCCTATGCCTTCATCGATTCTAGCAATATTGCCGACGATAAGAAATTTATTAATCCATTTTCTAGGTTTCAGGCCAGCTGATAGTAGGGTTATACCATATCCCCAGATTTTTCTAGCCTAGGTATGCCACTAACACCTAATATTTATAGTTTAGGATTCTGCCTGTAGTATCAGCATAGCTTGTTCATGAGCCTCTAGCACTAGTTCCATCTTCATCACTTGTATTTTCTTTTCTGCATGTGATTCCTCTTATGACATCTCACTCTCCTATGTTTGACTCATATCAGAAGGCGTTTAGTAGGTTTTTTAGGTTGTCCCTAGAGATTTTCTAGATTGCCAAGTGAGGACCCGAGAGATTTTATTGATCGATGTCAGGAGGCATTACATAACCTTGGTATATTAGAGACTCATGGTGTTGACTTCAATATATATAAGATGGGTGGCATCACCAAGCAGTGGTAGAGGTCTTATTGTTCTACGAGATCAGCTGACTCCACTGTCTTTATTTTGTGATGCTTTTTTGGAGAGGTACATTCCTCGTACCTTCCAAGACTATAAAAGGGAAACGTTCTTGAGACTTGCGAAGGGTTCTGTATTGGTTTATGAGTATGAAGTAGAGTTTCATTGATTATATGCTTTTTGGGTTAGCTACATCTCTACTGATTCAAAAAGAGTCCATTGTTTTATTCATGTTTTGTACCCAAAATATTCATGATACTATTGAGGCATTGCTTGTTACTGGGTTATATTTCCAGACCATTCTTGATCATAACCATTCTATGAAGGATCTTGCTTATTGAATGATATGTAAAGAGTAGAAAAGGCCCCTCATTAGGGTCGCTTCAGTGGCCGGGGTTCTGGTTCATGGGTAGGACCCCATCTTAGCCGCAGCACTATGTTCAATCTAGCCTCCAAGTTTAGAAATCTATGCAAACTTCTGGTAGTGGTTCTTAAGGCCGTGGTAGTCATGTTGGTTCTTTCTATTCCTCTAGTCAACCTAGGCCAGTGTGCCTGTGTTATATGTATGGTGCTGTGAGTCATATCTTGGTCGATTTTCCTTAGAGAGGTACTGTTCATTCTATGGTTCCCCTTGCTATTATTCCATCTCCTATTCCTGCACATCCTATTAGAGTCATGCCACTTCAGGACATGTGTGGTGGTGCTCCTAGAAGTGGTGATCCTCAGTATAGTAGAGGTGGTGATCATGAGGGTGGTCTTAACGGTGGCCGTGGTGGTGGTGGTTGTAGGCATTTATATGTAGTCCCTGGTAGACCATAGTTGAGGCCTTCAATGTTTTTGTGACAGGTACTATTTTTGCATGTTATAAGCCAGCTTCAACTTTGTTTAGTCTAGGATCTACTTTCTCCTATATATCATCTTATTGTGTGCCGTGTTTGAGTATGGTTAATCAGACATTGCTTGTGCTATTATATGTCTCCATCCCAATAGGTGAGTCTCTAGTAGTGGATCTTGTATTGAGATCCTGTTCTATGATTATTGGGTATTTGAGACATAGGGATGATTTGATTTGCTAAATATGGTTGACTTTGATATGATTTTGTGCATGTGCTGGTTATAGCCTCATAAAGTGCCATGAATTGTTATGTAAATACTGTGACCTTAGTTATGCTCGGTATTCCCCTAATCGTGTGGCAAGGTTCGACTAGTCGCACATTGATGAGGATTATCTATTGAATTCAAGTCGTTGTCTAGTTTCTCATGGTTTTTTATCATATCTTGCATATCTTAGAGACGTTAGCATCAATTCTGTGACTCCTAAGTCTATACCTATCATGAGTGAGTGTCTTGATGTGTTTCCTACCAACCTACATGGCCTACCACCTGAGTAAGATATTGATTTTGGCATTGAGTTAGAGCTGGGAACCAGGCCTATTTCAACTGCTCCTTATCGTACAGAACTCTCTGAGCTAAGAGAGCTCAAGGATCGTCTTAAAGATTTATTAGATAAGGGATTTATTTGGCCTAGTGTTTCATCGTAGGTTGTTGTTTTTTGTAAGAAGAAAGATAGCTCTTTGTGTATGTGTATCAACTATAGG
>JBDJHY010323396.1:0-19087 GCA_039654485.1 Withania somnifera | reverse complement strand
TAGGTAATATGTTTTCGCAATAAAGCTTGGGTTTTGACCATGTGGGCCCGGGACTAGTTCTATAATAGAACTCCATAATATGGGTATATGGGTATTAGTTTCCATGTTTTCTTGTGTGCGTTGTCTTTTAAACTAGATTGCACTCATTTGAAAGCTCTAATGAAGGGAAAGGCACACAATTGGGATATTTTCTTCACTTCTTAGGTGAGTTGACATTTCATGGTCTTTGTATAAAGATTTTTTATATGTATTGTGTGCTTCATTAGTTGGTATTGGTAAATTTTTCTATGAAATTGACTCTAAAATTAATTGGTTGATTATTATAAGAAATAATTTGAATAGCTCAAGTAATTGAGATAGCCACGACTACAGATTATTACTTGGAAAATGGTCAAATCATTAAAATGGAATTTATATTGTTGTTGTGGTTACTTGCTTACAACTTGATTAAGTTATAACTTGAACATGCTGATATTATTGTTGTGGTAACTAGCTCGCAACTTGATTAAATAATAACTTGAACATGTTGATATTTTTGTTGTAGTAACTTGCTAACAAATTTATTCAATTAACTTGAATATGTTGTTATTGTTGTTGTAGTAACTTTCTCACCTTGATATTATTGGTGGATCGAGTACCATGTTGGTACAGATGGAAAAATATCATATATATGGATCGGGTACCACATCGGTACAGAAAGGTAAACATTATATACATATATGGATCGGGTACCACGCTAGTATGGAAGAACAAAATGATATGTATAGGGATCAGATACCACGCTGAAATAGGTTCATAGGCCTTGTGAGTACCTATGGATCTTGACTGTGATGAATATCAGCAGTAGGTATGTACATTTAGGGAGGACATGTATCATAAGTACTTGTACACTTGTATTGCAGTTACATTGGATTTTCTCTTAATTAACTTGTCTGCCTGATTGATACATACATTATATTCTTGTTGATTACTCGAGATTACTTAATACTTGTTAATGATTTCGACACTACTTGACACTTGATTATGAACTAGACTTACTATCACTAATATATGATGACTTGGGATTACCGCTACATGTTTATGTTGACGTTCGTGATACTTTATGATGACATGAGATCCTTTGATGATAATTGGGGACTATGCATAGTTTATAGTCGTAAATGGTCAAAAGTTCTGTGTAGAAGTTGGATTATTAAGTGTTGACTAGAATGCTATATTATTATGAACTATTTGCAAGTTGTAGCATTGGGGTTTGTATGGATAATAGTAGGATCATCGTTGTTTTACTCTTATACCAACTGAGTATGTTGCTGAGTACCATTGTTTTCGTATATGCCCTTACCCTTTTCTACACTTTTGTGCAGGTGCTACAGCGGACAAGTTTTGAACTCTCTTTTCTTACTACTAGCAGCTTATTTCAAGATATTTAGAGGTAGATTCTTTTTGTTCTCTTTTCTCTATATCTCATCTTATCCTATTCAAATATCTTTACTTTTTTTAATTACTTGAGGGGATTTAAAAATGTAATGACCCATTTGGTCATTTTCTTACTTTCCATTATTTTATGTATTTAGATATGTCTTAGTTTGACCCAAGTAATTTATGACTTGCTGGGACCATTAGCTCGGTATCCTGGCAGCTCGTTTTCCTGTTATCTCGGTTTTCCTATTTTGGAGTTTTAGTTTTGATATAGTGGACCTTGAGAGTGAAATCATACTAAAAATGCTCGAAATTAAATTCTAACAGTTTTGTTAGATCTAGAATGCCGACTTTGATCTAGGTGGACCTTAAGTTTGTGTCCCAGGGTTATTTTTTTACGTTTGGGTGTTTTGTGGAAATCTAGTTTAACTAAGTTCATTTTGGAGCCTAGGTGGTCTTTTTGGTGATCGGAGCATCGGATCAAAATTTTGACGATTTCATCAGCTCTAGAATGATGAGTTTAGGCTAGTTGAGTCATTAGTTTACTTCACGGGGTGTCCGATCTCGTTTTGGGATGGTTTGTGGAAATTTCCAAGTTTGTCTCCTTTTAATCCTTTTGAGTTTAGGGTCCTTTTTTCCTAAACGTCCTTCGCTTTTCATTTTATTGATTCCATCAGTTCTGGAATATATTTTCAACCCAAAATACTTCTTTTGTTCATTGTTGTTGCTTTTCGTATTGATTCTGAGCCTTCAATTGATTATTTGTTGTTGGAGAAATTTTCTACATAAACTGTTACCTAGCGTGATCGCGATAAATCCTTTTTCCCCAGTTAAGTGCTATCGCGTGTTCTCGACGTGATCATGCAAGTCGTATATTTCTTCTTTAGTGCAAACGTGATCCTTTGGCTCGAACGCGCCTAGTCATATACAGATATAAATCTGAGAATTTTGATTTTTCAGTCATTTCCCCACCTTCCCTTATCTAAGATGAGTCTCTCTCTCTCTCTTTCGAAAACTATTGTCTTGGGTTAATTGTGCTAGATGAGCTTCATGGAATGCTTGCTACTACCTCCTCTCCTTCGGTAAATGTGTTTCTTTTCTTTAAAAAGCTAGGCTTCTTCTCCTTCAATGGACGCCATTGGGGCTCAACATTTCTCTCTAATATTCATTAGTCATTTATGTTTTTGTTGTGCGTGGAGGTTTCTTTCACTTCGAACTTGATTCCTACTAAATTTTTGGTGAGTTAACCCCTAGCTTGGTCATTTTTCCATGAATTGTGCCTTCTTCCCCCACTGATTCTCAGCCAATTGAGGGGCTTCCGATGGCCCAAATAGGCTCAAAATTGAACCACGGGTTCCTTGAGTTGAGGCCTTCATGCTGGTATTTTTTAAATCATTTTTACAAGCTGCAGGGCCCACGTTCCTATTTTGGGGGCCGTTTTCCAACCCGATCACTGTAATATGGATCTTATTCTTTATGTTTTAATTCTTGGAATCATAATTTTATAATTTCAGGTGATTTCAGTTATGTTCGGTACTTCAGACCTATGGTATGCATATTTCAAGAACTTTTTTCTGCTCCCAGGTAGGCTAGGTTTATATACGTATATTGTAGGCTGGGCTATGATCTTGTGCTTGTGATATATCTAGTAGTGTGGGTTGGTTTTTATGTTGGTCATTGTATTTTGGTTGACTCGTGATTAGTTTATTGGTTTTCATGTGCCCGTGAAGGGGCATAGAGGGTAAAGGGTTGTATACCCAAGTCCTGGCCTCACTGTGTGGGGGCCACAACCTTAGGAACTACCCAAGTTATCACGCAAAAATTGTGGTGAGATGCCATGAATGCACAAAAAATCAACTATTATATATATCAAATATGATCATGTAATATCAACATCCTATGCCCTGTATAGGTATCTCTAGTCAACTTCTAAGTCACCGGCATCATATCAATCAGATGCCAAAATATGAATATCGACATGGAACAGATAAAAAAATGGTACAAGATCACTATATCCTCCTAGATACCAACCTACGAATGTTATTTAGTACAGTTATTAAAGTTATAAGCCCAAAGATAGTCCCACAGAGCCTACCTGTCATCCGGCGATAAAGCGCTGCAATTCCACAAATCTTTCTCCAACTGACGTCAAATGATATCCGAATGATATGAAACTTGCGTCAATGTATATTATATGTTAATACGAGTCTAACGGTATATTTTGTGCTAAGTTCCAAACTGGACCTAAAATCGAGCCTAAAACGGGCTTGCGGGGCTTACTTTCTGAAACTGAAAATAAACTTTACTACAGAGTCCCCAACGTCATTAGGAACCCGTCCTCCAAAATTTAGCAAAATTTGAATGCAAAAAGGGCTTTAAAACGGCCTGGATGATTTGACCCTAACGGGATCGAAGATTCAATCTCTATGGATTTAACATTAGGATTTCGATGTATAATTGATACTAGAAGAAATGTATCCTCAAACAATGAAGAATTACTCAAAAATATACATATTATGGCATGATTTTACAAATTTTTAACTAGTGGGATTCATCAATGGAGGAACTAAGAAATTGAAGAGTTTCAAGACATAAATCGAAGAAGAAACCTACCCAATTGCGTTGAAGTTGAAGAAAACAAGGTGGGGAATGTTCTCAGTCTTGGAATGAGGTTTGGAAAGGGTTTTCACTTAAAGACATGTTAGAACTCAATGTTGTTGACAAAATTAAATCTTGGGTTTGTGCAGGAATTTATGCAACTGTCAGTGGCCTTACTCATGCGATAGCATGGAATTACATGTGATCTCGTTGAGTTCTAAATAATAGCCATCCAATCGTGTGAGGTTCCTCTTGATCACATAGAATAAAATAACTCGTGCTAATTGCAATCACCTGAGGCAGCCTCATGATTGTGAAGCACAATTTCACAATGAAACATGATCACGTGAAGGCCTGTCGTGATCACGTAGAAGGGGTTTGCCTACACCAGTTGCAGTTTTAACAGCAAAACCAAGTGAAGAAATATACTCCAAATCACCACTCGAAATGCATATTGAGTCAAATCTTAATAAGAGAAATATGCACGCACACCCAAAATGACATTCTAGACTTAACGATGCAGACAAAATCGAAATCCAAGGTCGTTTCGGATAAATGTTGACCAAGTCAATACTTAAGCTAAACTTTCAATAATTCTCCACCAACACCTCGAAAATGCAACGACAAGTTCAAAAATTATACCAATACCTTTACTATCCTAAACTCATCATTCAAAAGCTGCTGGAAGCGTCGCATTCCAATCCGACACTCTTAATACCAATTTACCACCCAATCTCCACTTTATGCTTTAAACTTAACTAAAATCTAAAATTTGGCCTAAATTGGAAACGAAAACTCCGAAACACAAACTTAAGGTTAATCTTCACTTTTTTTGAATTTTGGAGCTGACAAAACTGTTAGAATTTAATTTCGGACTCTTCTTGAAGGAAAGTTGACTTTGGTCAATGAGTTCTTAGTTTTAGGCTCTAAATTGAGATGTCTCTCCACCGAGTTGCTAAGGATCCAACTATCGGTCACAGAAAGTCATAAATGACTTGGGCCAACTACTGAAATGTTCTAGAATGCAAAGAGTCGCATATTTATCATAAATGATCATAAGGGTCATTAAAACATCTACTACTAAAAGTACTTTCATCCCCGAAAGTCAAGTAAAAGAAAGAAATAAATGGGAAGAGAATGTACCTGATGCCTCAAACAGCTGTGGATACTTCTTCCGCATCTCACTCTCGATCTCCCAAGTAGCTTCCTCAACCGAATGGTGCATCCACTACACTTTAACTACTGGAATCTCCCTAGATCTCAACTTTCTCATATCCTTATCCAAAATTTTCACCGGCTCCTCAAAAAAGTATAGATCCTCATCTAGCTGCACTAAATTCTCCCGAATGACATGAGACTCATCAAGGATATACCGCTACAACATAGAAACTGGAATACCGGATGAACAGCTGAAAGCATAGGGAGTAAGACCAACCTATAGGGAACGGCAACCACTCTCTCCAAAATTACATATGGCCCGATATACTAGGGACTAAGCTTGCCTCGCCTACCGAATCTCATCACACCGTGCATAAGAGATATCCACAAAAACACTTTATTACCAACTCCAAACTCTAAAGTATGAAGCCTACAATTAACATAGCTTTTTTACTTACTTTGGGCTACCCTCAATCTATCTTGAATCAACCAAACCTGATCAACCGAACCACACAACAAGTTCGAAGACTGGACTCTGGCCTCAAAACCATCAAACCAACCAATAGGCGATCTACACCGCCTACAATACAATGCTTCAAATGGTGCCATCTCAATGCTGGAGTGATAGCTATTATTATAAGGAACTCAACTAATGGTAGGTGCTGATCCCAAGTACTACCAAAGTCAATCACACAATCCCTCAACATATCCTCCAGTATATGTATAGTCCTCTTGGATTGACCATCAGTCTGCGGATGAAATGTGGTACTCAAATGAACCTCGGTATCAAGTCTCACTAAATAGACCTCTAAAACTATGAAGTGAATTGGATGCGTCTATTAAAAATGTTAGATACAGGAACAATATGCAATCTAATTACCTCCCGGATGTAAATTTGAGCCAGAAGCTTAGCATTATATGAGGAATGAGTAGGGATGAAGTGCACTGACTTGGTCATCCTCTCAACAATGACCCAAACTATATCAAAACCTTTGCCAGTCCGCAGCAACCCAGAAACAAAATCCATAGTCACTCGCTCCCATTTCCAAGTTGGAATAGGGTGTCTCCATATCAAACCACCTGGTCGTTGATGCTCATACTTAACATGTTGATAGTTTAAACACTTAGAAACATACTCGACAATAACCCTCTTCATCCCACTCTACTAATACAACTGTCATAGATCTCAATACATCTTGGCTTCACCAGGATGGATTGAATACCTAGAATTATGAGCCTTACATAAGATCAACTGTACCTAGTCATCAACCCGAGGTACATGTATGCGGCAATCATACCGAAGAGTCCCAACTTAATCAATAGAAGCCTGCTGACCTCTCTGGCTAATGCTTGATCACGAAGAGCAACTAAACTCTCATCCTCGAGTTGTCGCTGCTGAATTTGATCTAATAACGAAGGTCTGGCTTCAGCACAACCTAAAATACGCTTGGGGTTTGAAAGATCAAGCCTAACCAACCAGTTAGCCAACGACTGAACTTTCACCACTAGTGGCCTCTTGAAAACTGATAAGGCTACTAGACTACCCATATTGGTTGCATTCCGACTTAAGGCGTCCACCACAATGTTTACCCTGCCCAAGTGACAAAGAATAGAAATTTCATAGTCTTTTAGTAGTAAAATCCACCTTCGTTGTTTAGAATTTAACTCCCTCTAACTCATAATGTACTGAAGAATGTGATGGTCAGTGAAGATCTCACACTGGATCCCATACAAATAATGTCTCCAAATCTTAAGCACAAACACTACCGCCACCAAATCTAAGTCACTAGTGGGGTAGTTACGCTCACGAACCTTCAGTTGCCTCAAAGCATATGCAATAACTCGATGTTGTTACATCAACAAATGACTCAAACCAACACCAAAAGAATCAAAATATACGAAAAAGCCTTGACCCTCCACTGGCAAGGTCAAAACTAGCGTTGTAGTCAATAAGTCCTTGAGCTTCGAAAAGCTCAACTCACAATCATCCGACCACTGGAAAGCAATATCTTTCCTTGTTAATATAGTCAAAGGTGATGCAATTGATGATAACCCTTCTACAAAATGCCTACAGTATCCATCCAAACCCACGAAACTACAAATCTTAGAAACAGAAGTCGGTCTTGGCCAATCATGTACTGCTTGAATCTTTGTTGGGTCACTTTAATTACAGCCTTGGACACTACATGTCCCAAAAATGCAAAGGAATCTAACCAAAACTCACACTTTGAGAACTTGGCATAAAGTTTGCGTTCTCTCAGCATGTGGAGAATCAATCTCACGTGCTTCTCAAGATTGTACTTACTCTTCGAATTCACCAAGATGTCATCAATAAAAACAATCATGAATGAGTCCAGGTAGGGCTTAAGAACCCTATGCATAAAATCTATAAAAGTTGCGGGAGCATTGGTCAACCCAAAGGACATAACAAAAAAATTCATAATGACCATAACGGGTCCTAAAGGCTATCTTAGGAATATCCCCCATCCAAATCTGCCATTGATAGTAACCATACCTAAAATCAATTTTAGAGAACAGTGTTGCTCCCTGAAGCTAATCAAACAAGTAATTAATTCTTGGGATAGGATATCTATTCTTCACTGCTACTTTATTTAACTGTCGATAATAAATACACATTCTTATAGTACCATTCTTTTTCTTCACAAATAGAACTGGTGCACCCCAAGGTGACACACTGATATGGACAAAACCTTTATTTAGCAAATCCTAAAGTTGAACCTTCAACTCTCTTAACTCAAAAGGAGCCATATGGTATGGAGAAATAGAAATAGGCTTAGTGCTCGGCTCTAAGTCAATAGCAAAATCAATATCTCGCTCTAGTGGTAGGCCTGGTAGGTCAGTTGAAAATACATCAAGGAACTCAAAAATATTAGAAACAGACTCAAGTGTAGGAGTGTCAACCTGAATATCACGAACATATACTAAGTATACCAAATACCCTCTCCCTACTAACTTCCTAGCATGAAGGCAAGAAATAAAGCCTGTCAGTGCGTGGCTACTAGAACCATGCCACACAACTAAAGATGAACCTGGTACTGCTAAGCTAATGGGCTTGGCATAACAGTCCAAAACCGTATGATGGAGAGAGAATCAATCCATATCCAAAATGATATCAAAGTCAACCATATTTAGCAACATTAAGTCAGCCCATGTGTCTAATCCACCAATAGAAATCACACATGATCGGATCACCCGATCACTACTAAATAATCCTCTACCGGGTAGAAACACAGATAGATATAGAGATCACATCACTAGGCAACCCCAAGCTGGGTGCAAAATAAGATGACACATATGAAAAATTAGACCCAGGGTCAAATAATGTTGACACAGGTATAGAACACACAGAAATCAAACCTATAATCACAATAATTTGATTCCACAGCCTCAGGTCGAGCAGAAACTGTACATAACTAGCAATCACCACTGTGATGACCACAACTGCAACCACCGCCCCTACCACACTGGCCACCACCTCTATGACCACCCTGTGCCCCTCCTCTATCCAGTGGAGGCACTAATCTCAATGGATGTGCAGACTGAGGAGCAGGCTAAATCATGACCTTCTACAGACAAGCTCTATCATAATGACCCATAAGACCACACTCAGAACATGGCCCAGATGGCCCACTCTATCAGGATCCTATACCAGAACCCATCTGACTACCCTGATGTGATGAACCAGCTCCTTGTGAATACTGTGCAGGAGATGGAGATGCAATCTATAATGATGCTTGCATAGGCCTACTAGACTTGCCTTGTGACTAATGAAACTAACCACGGCCCCCAAATTGAAACCCAATATAACCTTCTTGATGTTGATGCCTCTTCTCGTGGTGCTGACACGACTCATGATAGAGGGCTTCCATCAAATTTTCATGATCAACAACTTCCTAGAATGGACAACCATCAGAAACCAACAATGCTACTTCCTCATGGAGCCTATCTCTCAACCCATAATCAAACCAGCGGACTCTTTCCGTCTCTGTAAGCATAAATTCAACCCCATACACTGAAAATTGATGAAATTTAGGCTCATAGTTAGCCACAGACATAGAAACCTACTCAAACCTTCTGAACTCTTCCCTCAGGCACTCCCTTTCATCTCTGGATATGAATTTCTTCATGAACACTTCATAAAATTTTAGCCCAAGTCGGTTGTAATAAACCTGTGGGTCGACAGACCATGAATGCTCGCCACCACTGCTTAGCCGCAGCACGTATGTGGTAGGTGGTAGAGGCTATACCTTGGGTCTGTAATATCCCTATGTTGGTCAATCTCTCCTCGCACTCAACTATGAACTAATGGGCATCCTCCCCTGGTACTCCATTGAATATGAAGGGATCCAACCTTAAGAATCTGGTAAGGAGCTTCTGCTCCGTGTCTTTCATAGTTGGTTATTGCTTAATAGTAGGAACAGTAGTTGGTACTGGTATAACCTAACAAGTGTATAAGTTACTTTTAGAACAATCGGTGGCACATACTACACTGTAGGAAACTGTAGCTGTAGGCTAAGAAACTGGAATCGCTAGTTGTGTCTCATATGTAGGAGGACCTCCAAAAGTGTTGAGTAGCTACCATAATACGATACGAATATTGAGAGACGGTGCTACAGTAGGAGTTGTATTAGGTGCTTCTATTGATGCTGCTACTAGTGTTGCAAGTGGTGCTACAGGCACTGATGGGACCCTCAAAAGTAGTAGCTAGAAGAGGCACTTCTTCCGGTGCTCTATCTATCTTTTTGGCTATGGATGAATATGTACGAGTCATCTGTAAAAGAGTGATGACAATGAAAGAGATTTCTAAGAAACCTTGAAGGATTCACGCATGATACATGATTCAAAAGAAAGAGTCAATTTTCCTAAATTTTACAATAGCCTCCCGAAAATAAGCAACAGACGTCACTGTGCTGATCTGCAAGACTCTACTAGATATTTATTTTTGTACACTGACACCGATGAAACTAGGATCTGATACCAAATTATCAAGACCCAATTTCACGAATCATGATGTCACCTACTATACCACCAGTAGGAGACCCAACCCTATAGCCTGAAGCCAAAGTGGAGGACTACCATATCAATTGCAGAAAGCAAAAGTATAATAATCAAAAAATAAATAAAATATAAAAGTTTAAGAATCAAGTAAATACCCAAAACCCGGTATCAGTTTCAAACAAACCACTAAGTACAAAAACAAGAAATCCAAAATATGTATAATAAAACTATGTCTCCTAAATACATGGAGATCAAATATAAATTCCCTAGGCCAAAGAGAAGCAGGTAAAAGTTTGATGCCAAGCTCACCCTAAATCTCTGAAGTAAATATAATTGCATGAACAGTTGGTTGTGAACACGGTTGGGAACCTGTACTCCGATCTACACATGTGCAAGTGTAGTATGAGTACAAGCTGCCAAAGTAACCCATACCCAGTAGGCTTTGAGGGACAACTGAGCACACAATAATAATAAAAGCAGTAAATAATGGAATACGATAAAAGGGTCACAAAAGTAAATAGTACAACCAGGAAAAGCTAGCTACTCAAATAAGAATCAAGTACAAGTAGACAAGTATCGCTAACTAATCACATAACAAGATCTCAGGAAATGAAGGAGCAGAATCCTTTCAATAATATATATGAATAATAATTCAATAAATCAAGAGTCAAAAGAAGATAGGAGTAGAACATGAACGGTATACTGGTAACCTCAAGTAAAAGAGTAAATGACTAAATAAGAGAATATGGCACAACATCCCGCATAGCATGAGGCAGAAATTAACCAATAATAACAATTAATAGTAATAATTATAATAAGCTAATGCAAATAAATATTGTCAAATCCCCCAGACAGAAGTGCAGCGTACACCACAAGAACACGCTCAAGTAGGCCTTACATCTCAGCCAAGATACACTGAAGAAAATAAGTGCATAAAATAACACAATACATGAAGTAACCAATCATGTGTATGCATATCCTCCGACACCCATAGGTCCATATATTGATTTATGTTATTATTCATCTTTGTTATCAAAATCATCCTCTAGCCACCATGGCTCAAATAATCAGGTGGTGACACTAACCCAGCCCCAATGCACTCTCATCAAAACCATAGGCCCAACCTCTTATATCAAGAATGCACAACAGATAAAACATATATATCAACATATGATCATGTAATATCAACATCCTATGCCCTACACAGATATCTCTAGTCAACTTCTAAGTCACAAGCATCATATCAATCGGATGCCAAAATATAAATATCAACATGTAATGGATGAAAAAGGGTATAGGATTACTATATCCTCGTAGATACCCAATACACAGATGCTATTTAGTATATTTATTAAAGTTGTAAGCCCAGAGATAGCCCCATAGAGCCTATCTATCATCCAATGATAAACTGCTACAATTCTACAAATCTTACTTCGACTAATGTCAAATGATATCTGAATTATCTAAAACTTGTGTCAAAGTATACTATATGCTAATACGATTTAAACGGTATATTTTATGCTAAGTTCTGGATTGGGCTTAAAATCAGACATAAAAATGGGATTGCAGAGCCTTCTCGCCGAAACTAAAAATAAACTTTACTATAGGGTCCCTAAAATCATTAGGAACACGTTCTCCAAAATTGATCACAATTCGAGTGTGTGAAGGGATTCAAAATATCCCGTACATATTTGACCCTAACGGGGTCAAAGATTCAATCTTTATGGATTTAACGTGGGGATTTTGATGTATAATTGATACTAGAAGTATTGTACCCTCAAAAAACAAAGAATTACTCAAAAATATATCAATTATGGCATAATTCTAAAAATTTTTAACAAGTGGAATTCATCCATTGAGGAACTAAGAAATTGAAAAGTTTCAAGACATAAATCGAAGAAGAAACTTACCCAGTTGAGTTGAAGTCGAAAAAAAAATATGGGGAATATTCTCAACCTTGTAATGAGGTTTGGAAGGGGTACTTTTCTCAAATATGGATTAGAACTCAATATTGTTGCTAAAATTAAATCTGGGGTTCACGTAGAAATTTATGTAACAGTCAGTGGCCTTACTCATCGCTGTCGCATGGAATTACTACTCAATCATGTAGAGTTCTAAAGAATATCCATCTCGATCACGTGAGGTTCCTCGTGATCACATAGAATAAATTTAACCATGCTCATCGGGATCGAATGAGGCAGCCTCACAATCGCGAAACACAATTTCACATTAAAATGCAATCGCGTGAAGGACTATCACGATCGCGTAGAAGGGATTTTCCTGTACTAGTTGCAGGTTTTGACAGAAAAATCAAGGGAAGAAACATGCTCAGAATCACCACCTCAAAATGCATTTGGAGTCCAATCTTAATAACATAAATATGCACACACACCAAAATGACATTCCGGACTTAATAACGCATACAAAATCAAAATCCGAGGTCATTTTGGATAAATAGTTACCAAGTCAACACTTAAGCTAAACTTTCGAGAATTCTCCTCCAACACCTCAAAAATACAATGACAAGTCCGTAAATTATACCAACACCTCAACCAACCTAAATTCATCATTCTGGAGTTGGTAACCTTTGGATGCTCTTAGTCTCCAGTTGTTTCCTATTGTTATGAGCATTTTGGCTGCTATTCTGTGATCGGGCATTGGTATATTATTTTTTTGGCTGATGTGACTGGTGTTGACAAGGCATAGACCCTGCATTCTATTTAGAGGCACAGTCCTCCAGTGCACGGACGCTAACTATGGCACAGATAAATTAATGATTTGGCTTAGACCCTTCATTTAAGTGTGAGAAGTGGTTCTTTGAGTCATAAATTCCCCCATGAGTCCTATATATCGGGATACGGACCCTGAGTTTGCCACTTTGGGCTTAGATCCTGCACTCAAGTCTGAGTTGCGGTCCTTTGAGTTGCAGAGGCCCCGAGATTGGCACTTATTAAGAGGAGGATGTTGGATTTTACTTTCCTACATCTCTGTGTATTACCTTCATATTATTTGTGCTCACAGGCCATAATAGTGGAGTCATGTGTTTAGGTCATGAAAACAAACCTATTTTGCATTAAATCTTATTTAGTGGCTTTGTATAGTGGCTTCCCGGTTTTAGGTGTATTAGATGACTTCCACTTATACATTCAAATATCTTACTTGTCTATTAATTATTGCATTATTTTGTCTTTTCTTTTTATTTTATTTGTTATTTTTGATGACCTACTTAGTTGGGAAGGTAGGTACAATCACGCCTGATTTTTGGGGTGTTACATATCCATATATATATATATTTCTTAACCTTTTTGTGCTTACTTGGTAGATTTAGTCAGCTGGTCCACCTGGTACTATAGCTTGTGGTAATTTAGTAACCTATGATCATGTTTTACTCCCGTAGATTATCTTCCCTCGTCTTTGATATTATATCTGCAGTTTAGCCTACCTGTTATTATTTAGATTTTTCTTGTTAGTTTGATCATTCCGTTGTAGCTAGTTTTTACCTCTTATTGTTATGAAACACACACTTTACTTCTTGCTTTCTTAGTAGTTTATGCTTTTAGTTTACTTCTTCCATAGTGCGCGCCTTTTACCTAGCTAGATTATCCTTTACTTACCCTCTTATTATTTAGATTATTTAATTACTATCATTAGCCATACCTTGACTTGTTAGCTGACAATTCACTTTTTATTTATTTATATATCATGCTTGACTAGTCATCCTTGAAACCTATTGGGTACCCTTTTTTTGTACTAATTCTATAGTTTTATATCTTTTTGGTGACACAAGACTTAGTGCAACTCATCTTTAAGGATGTTGACGCGTTGTGTTACTTTGTGGAGTCTCTATAAATCATAATGAGCTTTTGGCTTTTGGGATGTACTTTCTCCAGCAACAACAACAACTTTTTCTTATTTGTACTCAAAGATATATTGTATTTTTATTTTGGTTTGTTTGGATCAACTTACACTTTATTTAGTATTTAGATGCTTCTATCACTACCGATACCAGGTTGTGGATTGGTTTTGAGTTATTATTCATATCTCCTTCTTTTCTTTCATTCTTTTATATATTTCTTGTTATGGCCTATTTTTTATCATTGTGGGCTTTGGGATAGACTTACCTATGGGTGGGTTATTGTAGGTTCCATCATGACTCATTCTTTAGTCATGAAAAGTGATGTTAGGGCTTAGGTTCATCAATATCCTAGTGTTGAGGCAGGTTCTTATTGAGTCCCATAAATCGATACATAGGCATCTGTATCCTATATTTTTTAGGCTACAAGGCATTTTCTAGGACAACACTCACTTCTTGACTCCTTTCTTATACGTTGTGTTTCTATCAATTTCTAAATCTTACTTGACTTCACTTTTTTTAGATGGTTTGGAGCTGACCATTAAAGGTGCCAATAAAGTCCCGCATGACCTGATAGAGCCCCACTTCATCTCTTAATTCAAGGGTATTTATGAAAGCCAGGGAAAGGCACGAGGAGTGCACAACATCAACCATAGAGTTTAGGGCCAACCCAGACTCTACCTAGGGTTATCTCCATTCCAGTGTTTCAGGATGCTATGAATATGATCACTAAAAATGGGTTTGGAGTGAGATGTCAGGTGAGATACTTAGCTAGTACTTTGAGAGGCTTGTGGATTAGGGATCAGCTCATAAGCCTCTAACAGGATTCTATATAGTTTCATACTATGCAACCACATTTCTTTGATTGGTGCGGTGTGCTCCATTTCTTTTTCACATGAAGTATGACAAAGTGAAGGGTTTTATTTGGGGATTAGGATTTCCAATTCTCTTGGCATTAGACCACTTGGTAAAAGATAGATATACTTTTTGTTAAGATTTTGGTTAGGTCATGGCTTTAGAACAATTATATCGCAAGACTTATAGAGGTGGTGAATAGAGGCCTCACCAGTAAGAGAGGGATAGAGATATTTCACTAGAGGTACGAAGGGCCGTGAGCTTTGTACCTAATAGGCTATAATTCCTCAAACTATTTGACAAGTTTTTAAATTTGATCATTCAGGATAGATTTGGCAAAGCATTCAGGGTTAAGATTAGACTCATCTTAGTTTGCATTGTAGGATTCTAGCTCATGGAGGGTAGGGAAGTACAACTCACTATCATCCCAAGATCAATAAATACTCTAGAAGGTTGTTTCAAATATGGATGTTTCATCAACTATGCTATAGATTGCCTTCAATGTAGGTCGATACAGTCAACGACTTAGGTAGCATAAACTTTTTTAATAGTTTCTTTAACAGGGAAGGGTGTCCATAAGGTAGATATAGGTAACCATATGGTTCATTGGGTGTGTTTTTCTTGTAAAGGGGTATATTCTTCTTCTAGGGAATGTCCCAGTTGCAAACGTCTAGGGAAGCTTGATTAGTAGATCTTCCCAGAGGTTTCCAGTCTATTGTACGAGTGGTGTATAGAGTGTGGGTGGTTCCTAGGGTGCTCCAACTGAGTCTTATATGGTCTCTATATAGAGCTAAATATGTTTATTTTCCTTTCCTTGTTTATGCTAATTCGAATGATGCTACCTCATGTTATTCGTTGAGCTTAGGGGCTTACGTTATGTTATTAGCTCCATTATTTTCTTATGAACATTATTTTTCTATTATTTAAAATATTACTAAGATTGTGTAGCTTAATGGTGATTAAATTATTGCATCCTAGTCTACGTAAATATGTGTTATAACTTTCTTTATGCTCTATTTGGTTGTTACCGTTAATGCTACTACCCAAAGGAGGGTTCTATTTAATTGTGGATTTTATTGACAGATTTTTTATTATGCTTATGTTTTCATTTGTATTTACTTAGTGATATTTAGCATGATTGATTTTTGTGTGGTCATGCATGGAATGGTTACCCTTTCACCGTGAGTCTGTGGTGTGTTATTCCAGGACCATTACCACAGTTATACCTAGCATACTCTAATGGTATGGCAGGGTTCTAGTAGACACTCATTGATTAGGGTTTGTTCTTGTTTTTGTAACCAAGGATTAGTGTCCCATGGGTGTTCTTCTATTACTTATGTTCCTTACCATACCCTACTTCTACTAGTTAGAACGTACTACTCTTGGTAGCTTGTTGAGTTTATGCCCTAGGGTAATTCAAGCACATGGCCTACTATTATGTCTTCTCCCTACAATGGTTGCTTTGGGTTTTGGGGTGAGTATCATTCGCTTGATAGTTGATTTATTTCCCTAAAATGTGTTTCATTCTCACCCAGCTGCTTGTCGTTAGTTTTTCTTATCTACTTGTGTTTTTCCTAAACTATATTCTTATTTATTGTCCCTGTTTATTCTATCTACCATTTGAGTCTATATTAGGAACCTTGTGCTCATGCCTATAAGCGTAGTTACCCCTGTACGAGATCTCTTTTATTAGTGGACCAAGGTCAGCGATGGTGCATGTAAATACCCATGATAGTGGATTTTGATGACTTTGAGATAGCCTTGATAGTGCGTATACATTGTTACTTCTTAGTTTACCTAGTTTTCTGTTAGGGATGGTATTTTGAGTGGAATCCAAAGGTATAGTATTGGGTGGTGACTATCTTTCTGTAGCTTGAGTGGCCATATTAACCTGTCTTTTAGTTCTACGACATCCATTCTCTTTCACATTTGGTCCTTATCTAGCAAGTTATCTTGATCAACTATGTTGATTTTTAATAAATTCATGCATCTTTTGGAGTTCGGGCTTCATTGGTGGAGCAAACTGCAAGTAGTTCAAGATGAGGCGCTAATGATGGCTCTTATTGATGGGTCAAGATGTGGATTCTACTTGAGCTACTATGGTTTCCTCTCTAGTTTTTCACCTTTTTCTGATTTATATTTCCTCCTCTTCATATGGGGTTTCAGTTCATATCTTCCTCCATAAAATAGTTCTTTGGAACAAGATATAGTCTTTATCATTTTGACTATAATCTTTGGTTCTTAGTTGTGGCAAGATTTGCATGTTGTAGTAGTGTAATGACCCTCATGGTCATTTATGATAAATACGTGATGTTTTGAATTCTAGAGCATTTCAGTAGTTTCCTTAAGTCATTTATGACTTGCTGGGACCAATAGTTCGGATCCCTTGTGACTCAATCGAGAAATATCTCAAATTCCCTATTTTAGAGCCTAAAAATAAGTACTCATAGACCAAAGTCAACTTTCTTTCAACACGAGCTCAAAATTAAATTCCGACTGTTTCGTTAGCTCCAAAATACCAAACAAAGTCAAGACTCACCTTAAGTTTGTATTTTGGAGGTTTCATTTGCAAGTTATGCGAAATTGTGGAATTTAGTTAAATTTATAGCCTAAAGTGGAGCTTGAGTGGTAATTTGATGTTTGGAGTGTTGGATTGAAATTTTGACGCTTTCAGCAGCTCCGAAATGATGATTTTAGGCTAGGTGAGGTATTGGTATAATTTTTGGACTTGTCATTGCACTTTCGAGTCTTTTTATGGAAAGTTGGAAACTTTCTAGCCTTGGTAAGGGTGTATTTCACTCAAACTACCTCCTATCTCATTTTCATTGATTTCTTTGAGTCTGAAATATGTTTTCCACTCAAAAAACATATATGGTTTGTCAAATTTGGACTTTGTTTCATTTTTGAAACCCCGTTTGAAAATTCTCAGAAATTGCTGTTTTCTGGTGCAGGCTTAAGCCTTCGCGATCGCGATGAACAAATTTTCAGTTACTCTTCGCGATCGCGATACTTTTGGTAGCGATTGCGAAAGGTAAAATGTCTGCCAGTCATATAAAGACTCCTGCACGACCCCAAACTTTATTTTTTAGCAAAAACAATTCGTTTTAACCCATTTTTCAGCGGAAAACCTCTCCAAAACATCATTCCATGGCTATGAAAAATTCCATCATCGTTTCTACTCGATTTCCTTCGCGTTTTAGGTAAGTTTTCTTTATTTTAATTCTCAAGTTTCTTTTTGATAAAGTTAATTAAGTTAGTCATAATCCATGTTTTCTAGCGTAATTCTCCGTTTCCTATTAGAATTTGTTCCTAGTATCGTTAATAAACCGTAATTCCTTCATTTAACTAATAAAGATTGAATCTTTGACCCCGTCAGGGTCAAATCTTCCCGGACTATTTTGAAGCCCTTTCGGTGCTCGAATTGTGCCCAATTTTGGAATACGGGTTCCTGGTAACGTTAAGGACCCCGTAGTAAAGTTTATTTTCAGTTTCGGTAAGCGGGTCCCGTAAGCCCGTTTTAGGCCCTATTTTGGCCCAATCTGGAACATAGAATAAAATACACCGTTGGACTCGTATTAACATATAGAATTCATTGACGTAAGTTTTAGATCATTTAGAGATCATTTGATATCAGTCAGAGTATAATTCGTGATATTGCAAAGCTTTGTCATCGGACGACTGGTATGCTCCGTAGGGCTATATCTGGGTTTATAGCTTTAATAATTGAACTAAATACTGTCCTTGGGTTGGATAGATAGGTTTTATAGCACCCTAGTACCATTGTTTCATCCGTTCTATGTTAATAGTGATATGTGGGCACCCGATTGATACGGGGCTGAGTTTTAGTAATTTATTATAGATACCTGTGTAGGGCATAGGATGTGCATATCTCTTGATTATGTACAAGTTGATATAATTATGTGTTGTTGATATGCTGTGCATTCATGACACGGAGTGACCGAGCCTAAGGCACCAATGAGAGATCATTGGGGCTGGGTAGTATCACCTTCTGATTATGAGCCTTGGTGGGCTAGCGGGAAAATGGATGATAAAGATCCATAGCGGATGATTTGATGATAGAATTTCATGTCAATATAAAGATCTAAAGGAGAAAATAATAATAATAATATAAGTAATTGTCTTTTACTAGTTTTAGTCTCGACATGGCATCGAGCACCCGGTAAC
>JBDJHY010323084.1:0-12370 GCA_039654485.1 Withania somnifera | reverse complement strand
GTACCGACATCAACATCTGGGGTCGCCGAGTTATTAGCTCATTGTACTGGCACTTATCACATTTCTAAACAAAGATTTGTGCTTCTTGGACCAAGGTGGGCCAATAGTAACCCCACTGTAAAATATTTATTGCCAATCCTCTTGCTCCTTGGTGGTTGGCGAACAACCCCTCAAGGACCTCGCACATGATGTAATGGGATTGATTAGGCCCCACACATCTTAAGAGGAGTTGTAGGAAGGATCTTTTGTAAAGAACCTCGTTGTCGAGCACACACCTTGGAGCCTTAAGGCGGACTCTCCTTGCTTCAGCAGGATTAGAAGGCACCTTCCCTGAGGTGAGGTATTTCATGATGGGGGTCATCCAATTATAATCTCTTCCACTACAAAAATAATGACCTCAGAAGTGCTTGGGTGATGGACGTCTTTAATTAATACTCCTTTATTTTTCTCCACTTCCTTGGAGGAGGCTAGCTTGCTGAGTGCATCTACCTTCGTGTTCTCTCTTTGTGGTATTCTAGCTATTTTAAAGTACATGAACTTTTCTAGCATACCATTTACTACCTCTAGGTACTTCTTCAGTTGGTTTTCTTTTGTTTCAAGGTTCCCTTTACCTGGTTAACCACGATTTGAAAGTTGATGAAGACTGTGATTGATTTGATCTTCATTTATTGGGCTAGGCAGAGGCCTTCTATCAGTGCCTTATATTCTGCCGCATTTTTTATCATATTAAAAATAAAATGCAATGCGTATGCAGTCTCGATCCCCTCAGGGCTTGTTATGAGGACTCCGACCCCAATGTCGTCTTCACTGAAGGCCTCATCTATATGCATGGTAAATGTGTCCGGGGGTGCTTTGGGTTCATCTGCTTCAACATCTTTTATGGTAGGTATGGGTGCCTCTGAGGTAGAGTGCATTTCTACAAAAGCTTGACCTTTAATGGATTTTCGAGGTCTGAAGTCGATTTCATGCTCCCCGAGTTTGACTGCCCACTTCATCAGCTACGCTGATGCTTTGGTCTTTTGCAATATTTGCTTTATAGGCACGTCGGTCAGCACACAAATAGGGTGTGTTTGGAAGTATGGATACAGTCGTCGAGCTGCCATTATGAGTGCTAGCACCATTTTTTTCTATGGGTAAGTACCTGACCTCAGCTCTGTGTAGAGCTCAACTGATGAAGTAAACCGGCTTCTGATTTACTCTTTCTTAACAAGAACGACACTGACTGCCTCCTCTACAGTAGCTATGTAGAGGTATAACGTTTCTCTTGGCTTAGGTATAGTCAGGGCGGGCTACGTTGTCAGATGTTGCTTGAGGTTCTTGAAGGCTGTTTGGCATTCTTCTGTCCATTGGAAGTTTTTGGTATTTTTTAGAACGCAAAAGAAAGGCAGTTGTTTCTCGGCTGACTTGGATAAAATCGACTTAGCTATGCTAGGCAACCTTTAGCTTCTATATGTCTTTTAGGCACTTTCGAGATCTCATCTCCGCTACTGCTTTGATTTTTAAGGGATTTACACTTAATCCATTCTTGGATACCATGTACCCTAGGAATTTCCCCAAGCTAACCCAAAAATTACATTTCTCCAACTTTAACTTTAGCCCAGGTTCCCCTTAGCAGCTATAACACTTCTTCCAAATCTTTTAAGCGCAAGCTCAGGGTCTTTCTTTTGACGGCGATGTCATCTACTTAGACTTCTACTATTTCACCGATCTACTTCATGAACATTCTATCTACTAACCTATGGAAAGTAGCCTCTACATTTTTCAGCCCAATGGGCATTTTTTTTGTAAGCAAAAGTCCCCTAGTCTGTGATGAAGGATGTTTTGGCAGCATCCATCTCTTCCATTAGTACTTGGTGATATCCTTTCCATAAGTCAAGGAAACTTAGGAGTTCATATCCTGACACAGCTTCCACCTTTTGATCAATTGCTAGCAAGGGGTAGCAATCTTTTGGACAATATTTATTCAAGACAGTATAGTCGATGCACATTCTCCATCTGCCCCCTGCCTTTTTAACCATGACTGGCTTGGCTATCTAGGTCGGGTATTTTACCTCGAAGAAGATATATGTAGCTAGCAGTTGTTCCACCTCAGCGCGGATGACCTGGTTTCTTTCAGGTGCAAACTTTCTCTTCTTTTGTTACACTTACTTGACTCTGGGGTCCATGTTTGGCATTTGGACAATCACTTTAGGCGATACTCCGGTCATATCCCGGGGAGATCAGGTATAAACGTATTTAAACTTTTGTAGCAATTGGATTATCCCTTGATGAAGGGTTGAGTTTAGAGAAAAGCCTATACTTACTTTCCTTTCTGGGAATTTAGGGTCTAGGGAGGCCTCTATCACTTCGTCATCCACTTCCCCTGATGGGATGACGTGAGGATTTTTTTGAGGGTGGGTGGACCATCTTGTAGATGCTATTTATTTACTTCAAGCGCCTTCCTCTTTAGTGCAATTCTCATGCATTCTCATGAAATCTACTGGTTGCCCCAGACGGAAGCTATCCCATGTTTGGTGGGAAACTTCATCACGAGGTGATATGACGAGTAGATGGCCTTGGCTGGGGTCAGCTAGCCTCATCCTAGAATTACGTTGTAGGGAGACGGGGCATTTACCATGTAAAACTCCACCATTATTATTTTTAGAGTGGGGTAAGTTCCTACTATGACTGGTAGCCAGATCGTCCCTTCAGGGATGACCTCTCCCTGTGAGAATGTATGGAGTGGTTGGCTACTACGTCATAGATTTCCTCACTCAATCCTAAGATAATTGAAGCATGAAGAGTATATGATGCTCACCGCTACACCTTTGTCTATGTAGGCTCGGTGTACCTCTCTATTTTTCATGATTATCTTGATCACCAGGGCATCCGAATGAGGCATTACCCCGGGAACAACATCGTTCTTGGAGAAGGTGATGGTCTTCCCTGATTTGAACCTCTAGCCCCTGGGTTCATCGGTGGGTATCCTCCTAGCTTCGTTTTTTAAAGTCGCTTGCGACACTCCCTCTGAGGGTCCTCCAAATATCGCGTGTATGACCCCTGTAACATTGGTATTCTTTTCCACAAGGGGGAAGGGCTGGAGCTAGTACTGCATTTTCGTACTGTCTTGAGCCTACTAGGATACGGTTACGGTTGGCATAATTTCCCTGACCCTGATACCTTTGTGTAGGGTATTGAGGGATTGAGTCTTGGTGGAATCCCACCTCTTATTCTGCTGGTTCTGGCCCCAGCCTCCGGAGTTGTATTTCTGGCCCTCCTACGGATGGTGGTTTCCTCGGCCACTTCATCCTTGCCCTTGGGGGGGTCCTGTGGTTGTAGTGTATTGTGTCAGCATCCCTCGCTTGACACATTTATTGATCTCTCTCATGAGATCCTTGCACGCTTCAGTGTTGTGACCGTGATCATTATAGAAGTGACACCAAAAGCACCGGGATCGTTTGTCCGGGGGGGGGGACTTGGAGTGCTTGTGATGGCCTAAGCACGTCGTATTGAAGTGCTAGAATTTCTTACCTCGTCTTGGTTAGTGGAGTCATGCTTCCTTTTGGGATTCTGGGTTCACTCCTCCCTTTGTTCAGCCACTCCAATACGTTCTTTGCCTGGAACCTACCTTCAGTGGGCCTTTTCTCCGGCCTGTTTCCTTCCCTTTTCTTTTTATTTTTCTTCAGGGAGTGCTCATTATTTTCTTCGAGAATGGGGTGATCATGTCTTTTACCTAGGATTTTATCCATCTCGTTTTGATGAAACTCTTTTGTAGAGTTTCACTGTAGCTTCCTTCACTGGTCTGACCTTGTCGTGGTTTGTGACTTCGACCAAGGTTGTCACCCGAGCATCCTTCCTGTGATGCAGCCGTTTTGCTCTTTTTATGATGGGTGTGTTCATCACCGAGAGACATCTGACTCATGATAATCTAACTGGGGTTCCTTATTTTGTTGAGCCTCCTTGGGGCTAGGTAGAACATCGTCTTGAGGCCCTGTTTCAAGCTGTTCTTCATACCATTTTCGGAACAACTCTAGATGGTCTTGGGTAAATTTTTATGTGGCTGGAAGGGGAACATATGTGAGGGGTAGTTTTGAGGGTTCCCCTGGTTGGGGTGGTCGACCCGTGTTTGTGTTCGCACCCTTTGTCCGTGAACCCTAACCCTCCAACTAGGATCCCCTCGTGCTGGGGCGGCAGCACTTGGGCCGGCTCTGGAAGTTTTGCTTCTTGTGTTGACAATGTTGTTTGTTTGTGTTTTCTGACTGAGTAGGGATTAAGCAACTTGTTTTCTCGGTCCCCACAGACGGCATCTATTGATGAATCAATAAAAGACCAACAATTACCTGAATATGGATGAATCCTTTATATGAACACAAATCGCAGTGACTCCATATAATGTACCTGCAAAACAAAGGCTCCAGGGTGGTCCTAGGGGTAATTCTCTGCTGCTTAAGTTAGTATTAAGATGGGAAAGAATTTCAATAGTATTTAAGAGTAGTTAATTGAGTGTACCTTTTCCTTGGCCCCTCTGGGATTTTATAGTCGTTTCAGGTAACCTTCATTGATAGATGTTAGGACTCTAGAGTGATCTCCTACCATAACTCTACTGCTTAATTATGGTATTCTAGTCGTACCATGATTCTTCACCTACTAATAATACTTATCTAATTATGGTAATTATCTAAGTATAGTAATTGTAATATTAACACAAGTCCACTACCATTATTCTACAAACGACTTACTGAAAGCAATGCTATACTATAAATTGATGTCTGATTGTGCAAAAAGTCCACATCTACCCTTTAATAAATGAGTTATCTTTTTACATAATCTGAGCAAATCCTCACCTCTTGCTGTCTTTTAAGATTTAGGTAGCATAAAGATTCATTTTTCTGCAGTACGTATACCTCCACTACTTAACAATAACTATATTCTTTCACTTTGAAGTTGAGAGCTAAGCTAATTCTTTCAACTCTTAATGATCTTTACTGATTTTACCTGTAGCTTTATCCATTAATATCAGTCGAAAAACTCCCCCTTATCTGAACCCCAACCAAATAGATGCATGAAATTGCATTGGTAATTATTATGCGAAATACCCCAACCAGTTGTTTTCTTTTTCATACAAATCAAACATCTCCACATAAAATACATATTAAATAAATAAAATGTCTCTTTATTTCTAAGAGATTAGTAAATGAGAAAGTTAATGATTACCCAATTTCGAGATGAAAAGGGAGTGGGCCTTCAAATACAGAAAGATACTTGACAGGTGAACCAACAAAAGCAAATTGTGGGCACATCTCAAATATTACCACAATTAATAAGACAATCACAGCAAGATGAAGTGAACACACTTGCTGAAGTGAACACATCTTCTTGTATTCCATTCTGTCTCCCTAGCCAATAAATTTCTCCTGGCCTTCAATAACTCTTACTAGGAGTTTATTTATATTGAAGGGTTATTAAGTCAAAATAGGTTTTTACTTTCATAATGTTTAAATAAGATTTATTAAAGAAACACTTTTAAACAATTCTTTTTAAATAATATTATTTTAAAAGAAAAAATTACTTGACAAAGCAAATGTATGCGGTGTATTTTTTAAGTAGCGAGAGTTTTAAAATATTATAGTACGTAGAGAGGGTCTATAATATTTTGCGCACTATATTTGTTTTCTTGAAATTATATCAACTCACTCTATATCAATGTATTAATCCGCTTTGTACCTATTCACTCTAATATAAAGTGAACAAACACAGAGCAAATTAATACATTGATATATTAATTAACAATTTTTTTAATTGAAAGAAACTACTGCTGCATTTGATAATTACTTAATCCATTGATGATTCAAACCCCACCCAAATAGATCATGTATGAAACCTTACTAAAATAAATGTTCCGAACTCAACAGAATGATCAAAATATAAACCCGAAGTCTCTTTGACTCAGTACCCATTAATGGCCTAATAAACAAACTTTTAGTCAAAAAGATCAAAATGCCCTAGGACCTATGGAAAAAAATAAGACCTCATCTAGAACAAACATCACCTCTCAAAACTTCGTACTTCGAATCCAAGCATTTTAACTATGAATGTTGACCCAAGTCGACCATTCTTTCTATACTTCCAACTTATCTCGTCAAATCACTCAAAATAACAATGGCAAAAGCCAAAGAAGAAGGTCTTGCTAGATGAAATTAAACATTCTGAAGCTAATAGAAGTGAAGCATTTCATACCGATCCACGTGACATTACTAAACTTGACTTGTATATAGTGGGACCTATGAACCTAGTCCTCTGATACCAACTTGTCACAACCTGAAATCTAGTTGTGATGGAACCTACCATTTCCCAATGTGATAGGTCAGCCAAAACTCGTGACGACCAAACAAAAAAGTAATAATGTGAAAGTAAAACAACATAATGGAAATTTTAGAAAATTAAATGTAAAAAAATATATATAAATATCCCAAAACCCAAATTTCCACTAAATAGAGCCTCTAATATGAAATTTATACATATGAAGTCTCATAAATTCTTCAGAAAGTAGAGACAACGAAAAGTAAAATAAAAGAAGTCTTGGTAATTATTGGCAGACAGAAACTACCTCTAAATATCTCGATGGTATGCCTACAAGAGGAGGAGAAGGACTCACGAAGACTTCGACACAATACTTTCACAAATGTGTAGATAAGGCAATTATAAGTACATAAACAAGAGTACTCAACAACATCCTTGAATCGTTCTAATATAAAGAGATGACCAGAAACTCCTAACATCCAACTATCCTTCGATAACTACAACCTTCACACAGTTCATACATATTTATATATACAATAGTCCAGTCAACTAATTGCATATACATTCTAAGCATCGATCACTATGAATAAATAGCATTCAACTTGATTTCAACTATAAGGAATAACTCACACAAAGTTGCACATCAGATCTAAAAACGAACAAACATGTCAAATCTCAAAGAAGGGTTACAAGTCAACAAGGAATCAAACTCAAAAATCTTACTCAGATAGTCATATTAGTCAATACAAGGATTAATACAAATATAATTCATTTTGAATATAACCATGATGCATGTATGTCCTATCCGTACACACCTGTTGTCGTTATACAAATATAGTCAGGACCATAGAGGTCAGCTAAACCATGCCCATCAAAGCAATGCCACAACATATCAATCATTTCCTAGGGGGTATAACTAATCCATATACACTCTATGTATGCATGGATAAGACCTCGGTGTCTTTCACCATCACCTGGTAGAGACCTCCAGCCCAATCTATCAAATACCTAATAGAAAATGTAATGACCCTCATGGTCATTTATGATAAATATGCGGCATTTTTCATTTTAGAGCATTTCAGTTTTTCCCCCAAGTCATTTATGACATGCTGGGACCTGTAGTTTGGTTCCTTAACGGCACAGTTGAGAAATATCTCAAATTGATTATTTTAGAGCCTAAAACTAAGTACTCATTGACTAAAGTCAACTTTCCTTCAAGACGAGCTCAAAATTAAATTTCGAATGTTCTATTTTCTCTGAAATACCAAACAAAGTCGAGATTGACCTTAAGTTTGTGTTTTAGAGATTTCATTTAAAATTTGTGCTAATTTGTGGATTTTTATTAAGTTTACGACCTAGTGTAGAGCTCGAGTGATATTTTGATATTCAGAGTATCAAAATGGATTTGTGACACTTCCATTAGTTTTGGGATGGTGAATTTAGGCTAGTTTGAACCTTGGTATGCTTCCCAAGGTGTTCGTGCTCAATTATAGTGGTTATGTGAAAAGTTAGAAATTTCTTTGTTTTGGCTAAGTCTTGGTTAGGGGTCAATTTCTTTCAAACAACCTCTGATGTCAATTGTGTCCATTATGTTGAGTACAGAATGTGTTTTTCACATAAAATGCATATTTGATTTGTCAAAACTGGACTCCGTTTGATTTCCAAAACCCCAAAGGAATTTTAGAAATATTACAGATTTTTCTCGTGCAACTTTGACCGATTTATCGGTCAAAGTGCCAACTTTTTAGCCATGACCGATAAATCGGCCAAAACTGGCAATGAAGCGAAGGGTCTGAGGGTCCGATAAATCAGTACCCGAGGCACTTTTTATGCAGTTTTCCCCCTTTTTAGGTCATTTTTTCATTGGCTTTCACATCATTTTTTCTCTATAATTTGTTCGATTTGTCTTAGAAACTCCTGTAAAGTTAATAAAAAGTTCCTTGAAGCATTTGTACATCATCCTACCTTCAGTAAGTGATTTTATCCGTTAAATTTCATTTAAATTAGTGTTCTTCCTCAATTAATGCCCTAGTCATGAATTTATGATTCTTTCAATTATATTCGAAGATATATAGTAATTCCTTGCTCCTTATGGTTATTATTCATCGTAGTAACGTTTCCTTTTCCGAATTCAATGTATAAATTCATATTCGACTCTTTTAGGTCTTTTTATGCTCAATTTTCTACGAGATGTTCAAGGATCTTCCCTTACTCGAATTGTGCTCAATTTTGAAGCATAGGTTCCTAGTGACATTGGGAACCCCGTGGAGATGTTTATTTTCCATTTCGGCGCTCGCAAGCCCGTTTTAGGGTCGCTTTTAGGCCCAATCCAGAACTTATAATTAAATATACCGTTAGACTCATATTAAGATATAGAACACAATGATGCAAGTTTCAGAGCGTTTGGAGATCGTTTGACATCAGTCAGAGTAAAATTAGTGAATTTGCAGCGCTACTTTGTCGAACTACAGGTAGGCTCCATGGGGCTATTTCCAGGCTTATAGCTTTAATAATTATACAAAATAGCATCCGTTGGTTTGACAGTTAGGTGGATTAGTGATCCTGTGTCGTTCTTTCATTTGTTCCATGTTGATACTTATGTTTTGACATTTGATTGATATGGTGCATATGACTTGGAAATTGACTAGAGATACCTATGCAGGTCATAATATGTTGATATTGCATGATCATATGTTGATATGCATACTTCTTGATATGTTGTGCATTCATGATACAAGAGGTTGGGCCTTTGGCTCCAATAAGTGTGCATTAGGGCTAGGTCAGTATCACCACATAATTACTGAGCCATAAAGGCTAGACACTGATTTTGGTAACAAAGAAGAATGATGATTTAATCTTATAAATTGGAATAGTTAATAATAATATAAGTAAATGACCATTTTAATGAATTTAGACTCGACATTATATCGAGAACCCGATAATTCTATTTTCTCTTGATTTAGTTCAGGCTTTCCACCCTAGCACAGGAAAATATCATTTGACTAATAATTATTTGTAATTGAGACCGACTTCATTCGGCAGTGATTACAGCCACTGGGACTTGAGTTTATCATCGTACGATAGTGAGTACAGTTTTTTGACACTTATGGCACTATTGGTTATGGAGACTTAATGATACCCGATCTATTAAGAATTATTATTATACTATGATATATAGGCGTTGTATGCCTTGACTTGCCAAGGATGGCTTGATGAGACTATTGATATTCAGCACGAGATGACAGACTGTTGATACCCTTGAGGTTCTGAGATTTGGGATGTGAGGTTATGATTACGTTAGAGATCATACGTAGTGACATTCCTCCATGGACCTTGCCTCCAGGCTTTGATTGACATAGAGGGGGGCCATAGGAAGAAGAGTAATATACCAAGAATATTTAGGTTAGCCTTCCATGGTTTCTGCCTGCTGGGCCTACGGGTACCGGAGGAGGAGCGTACACATGACTGGTTACTTTATATGATTGGATTTATTTTTCTGCACTTGTTTTCTTCAGTGTACCCCTGGTAGTATGTGGATGCGTACGGGTGAGTGTATTTCTATGTATGTTGTGCTTCTGTCTGGGGGACTTGTCAGCATTTATTTACATTACTTTATTATAATTATTATTTTCTAGTTGTTACTACTGGTTAATTGACACTTCATGATATTTGGGATTTGTTCCTTAGATTATTATCCATTCATTCATCCTTTACTTAAGGTCACTGATATACCATCCATGTTCTACTCCTGTCTTCTTTTGGCTCATGTTTATTATATTATTATTCACATATACTGTTGAAGGATTTCGGGTACGTTTTCCTTCATTGCCTGAGATTCTATTATGTGATTAGCTAACGATATATGTCTACTTGTACTTGATTCTTATTTGAGTAGGTAGCTTCCCTTGTTGTACTATTGGCTTCTATTACCCCTTTATACCATTCTGTTATTTTCAACATTTATTAGTATTATGAGCTTAGTAGGCCCTCGAAGCCTACTGGGTACAGGTTTCTTCAGCAGCTTGTACTCATACTACACTTGCACTTGTGCAGATCCTAGTACAGGTTCCCGACCATGATTACAGCTAGCTATTCGTTCAGATTTTATTCTACTTCAGAAATTCAGGGTGAGCTTCGCGTCCGGCTTTTACCTGCTTCTCTTCAGCTTGGAATTTCTATTTGATCTCTATATACTTCAGAGATAAAGTTGTATTAGACATTTTGGATTTCTTATTTTTGTAGTTAGTGGTTCGTTTGACCTAGTAGTCTAAATTTCGACTTAGTAGTCGGAGATATCGTTGTACTTAGTGGTCTAAATTTTGGGAATTTATGTTGACTCCATTATTTTTTCTTTATTCACTATATATGTACTGCTATTTTTAAACTAGTGTTTTCTGCAATTGATATAGTAGTCCTCCTCTTGGGCTACAGACTAAGAGGTTGGTTCTCCTACTAGTATGATAGTAGGTGCCATCATGATCCACGAAATCGAGTCATGAAAAATTGGTATCAGAGCCTAGGTTCCTCGGTGTCAGTGTATAGAACCAATTATAGTAGAGTCCTGAGCATCGTCACGGTGACATCCATTGCCTATATCGTAAGGCTATGGTGACATTTAGGAGAATAATGCTTTCTTTTGAATTCTACATCACGCGTACATCCTTGATGGTTTCTTGAAAATTTTTACTCATTGTCATCACTCTTTTACAGATACCTCATATACGTTCATCGCAGCTCAGAAGATAGTTAGAGCACCAGCAGTAGTACCTATTCTAGATACTACTTCTAAGGTTCCACCAGTGCCTGTAGCACTTATTGCAGCACCAACTATAGTGCCAATAGCAGCACCCTATTTCAGCACCTGCTGTAGTGCCTTCTCCTGACATTGGTAGCATATTGTAATGGCTACTTAGTGCTAACAGTGGTCCTCCTATAGAGGGAACACATCCAGCAGTGCCAGTATCACATCATACAGTTGTAGTCCTTATAGTGCAGCCAGTTCCACCTGTTGTTTCAGTAGAGACTTCTACACATGTTTAGGTCATACCAGTGCTAATCATTGCTCCTACTGATGAACAAAAACCAACTATGATAAATATGAAGCAAAAACTCCTGACAAGATTCCTGAGGTTGGATCCCCCTAGATTCACTAGAGTACTAGGGGAGGATGTCCATGAGTTCATATTTGAGTACGAAGAAAACCTGACCAACATGGGTGTATAGCAAACCCGCAATGTAGCCTTTACTACCTACCAGTTACATGGTGTGACTAAGTAGTAGTGGAGAGCATTCATGGTTTGTAGACCTACTAGTTCATCCTAGCCGACTCAAGACGAATTTTATGAAGTGTTCATGAAGAAATTTATATATGGGACTGATAGGGAGTTCCTGAGAGAAGATTTTAGAAGACTTGAGTAGGTTTCAATATCCATTAAAGAGTATGAGGCTAGATTTCATCAACTTTCAGTCTATCGGGTTGAGTTTATCCCAATAGAGGTGGAGAGAGTCTGCCAATTTTCTTATGGGTTGAGGGATAGGCTCCGTGAGGTGGTAGTATTGTTAATTTCTAATGGTCATCCATTTCAGGCAGTGGTTAATCACATAAATTTAATGGAAGCTCTCTATCGTGAGTCGCGTTAATGCAATGAGAAGAGCCAACGACAGCAGAGAGGTTATAGTGGGTCCCGTTCTAGGGGCCGTGGTCAGTTTCATAAGGCACAAGGCTAGTCTAGTAGGCCTATGCAGGCATCATTGCAGGTTTCTTCTCCATCTCCTGCGTAGTATTTCCGAGGGGTTGGTTTATTACATGAGGAAGTCAGATGGGTTCTAGTAGTGGATCTCGACAGAATGGGCCATTTTGGGACATGTTATGAGTGTAGCCTAGTGGGTCATTATGCTAGAGCTTGTCCTCATAAGGGAATTATTTAGCCTACTCCTCAGTCTGCATAACTATTAAGATCGGTGCCTCCGTCGGCTAGAGATGGGGCACAAGGTGGTTATAGAGGTGGTGGCCAGCATGGTAAGGGTGGTGGTCGTTGTGGTGGTCATTATAGTGGTGACTGCAAGTTATATGTTGTTCCTATATGACTTG
>JBDJHY010322764.1:0-19097 GCA_039654485.1 Withania somnifera | reverse complement strand
TTTGCTTTAAAAAAAAAAAAAAAAAGAAAAAAGAAAAAAAGAAACTAATGGACCATTCGTTTTTTCAATCTGAGGCTCCAACAACAAAAGTCAATTAAAGTCAAACTTTTGAACTTTGAAAACACATACAAAGCACAAAATGAGATAAAGTCTTAATGAAAACTTTCGTACACAAATCAAGAGACCGTCTAGACTAAAATCCACATTCCACAGCCAAGGATATATCAAAATTAAATTCAAAGATTGTTTACACAGAATATTAATAAAAGTTAACAATTTCAAGACCAAAGGCTCTAAAATCGGCAAACAAAGATAACAACACAATGAACGAAACTGGAACTAAACTACCAGATGCAATAAGTCCCAAATGATTTACGGATTCTATTGAAAATCTCATAAAAGCAAGAAAATGCAAAAACTAGAAAATGATTATAAGGGACATTACAATAGCCAGTACTAGAACTTTCATCCCCAAAAGTTATACAACAGACATAACGAAAGGCTAGAAAAGATATGGATACTGAGACCTCAAGTCTCTCTCGACCTGTAAAGTGGACTCCTCTATGGGATGGTATCTCCAATGTACATTGATCATTGGAATATGTCTGTCCATAACCAACACTAGTACCTCAACAACTGAAAGACCCTCATCAACCTAAACCCAATCATATTGAAGTATGTGTGAATCATCAAGAATAAGTTTCCTTAGCATCAAAACATGAAACACTAAATACACAAAAGAAAACATAAGAGGAAAGGATAACTTGTAGAAAGCACTACATTCTGATCAATAATCTCAAAAGGGTCAATGTACCGGTGAGTAAGTTTCCTCTTCCTTTTGAACTTTATCACTCCCTCATGGGAAATATTAGGAAGAAGACATGGTCACCTATACTGAACTCCAACCAACTTCATCGATGATCTGAATAACTTGTCTAACTTATTTAGGAATCCCGAAGCCTATCGTGAATCAAGTAAATAGTGTCCAAGGCATACAAAAGTAAGTTAGTTGACTAAAGTCAAGACTCAAAACCATCTAAAAAACCAATAGGAGAATGACATTACCTAGCATACAAAGCCTCAAACGATATCATCTCAATACTAGAATGGTTGTTGTTTTATATGCAAACTATTCCAAAGCTAGATAATGATCTAAAGAACTACCAAAATCTAGAAGACACACTTGTAACATCTCCTCCAATACCTGAATAGTCCTCTCTGACTGATCATTAGTATAGGGTTGAAATATTTTTCTCAAATGTACCTTTGTACCTATACCATGCTGAACTACTCTAAAAAATTTAGAAGTACATGATCTACCTAGTCTAAAATGATAGAAACTGGTATGCCATGGTACCGAACTACCAGCTGAAGATAGATAGAAGATAACTTCCTCGAACCTATACTTTAAATGAACCAAAATGAAGTGTACAGACTTAGTAAACCTGTCAATAATGATCCAAATCGAATTGTATATTATAGGAGTCCGGCCGACCCCGAAATAAAATCAAAGTATTTCTCTTCACTTTCACTAAGTAATGAGATAAAGTCACAGAAGTAATCCTCCTAGTCTCCTATTATAAAACATAACCGTCTTTATGCCACTTCTCCAATAAATATGTTGCTAATATTTATACATCTTAGTAGCACCAGGATGAACGAAATAACGAGAGTTATGGGCCTCATAAAGGATCAACTGAACCAAATCATCAACTCCGGAACACAAATATGGCCCTAAAATCTAAAAATACCATCCAACCCAACGCAACACTGTGGGACTCACCCTTACTCAACTAATAGTGAATATCTGGTAACTCTAGATGCTCAAGCTGATGATGCTGAATATAATCAATCAATCAAGAATAGGACTCATCACGAGAAAACACACTCTATAAATATGAAATATCATGTCAAAAAATCAGTTATAAAAGTATAGAACACCCAAGGACAACAACCATAATTAATTCCAAGGTTGCCAAACTACCCATGCTTATCACCTTTTGGATCAAGGCATCCACTACCATGTATGCCTTGCCCTGATGGTACAATATAAAGATTCCATAGTACTTTAACAACTCAATCAATCATAGTACTTCAACAACTCAATACATCTGTGTTGGCGAGCACTAAGGTCCCTCTAACTTATAATATAGTGAAGATCTTATGATGAAGTCCATAATGATAGTGGTGCAAAATATAGATCTCAAAGACTACATCCGCAAACTTCAAGTTATGAGTAGGGTAGTTACGCTCTTGAAACATAAGCTGGAGAGAGGGATATGCAATCACATGACTCTGCTACAACAATACACAATCGAAACCAATACCGAAAGCATCACAATAAATTGGAAATCTTTAACCCAGGTAATGTCACAACTAGATAAGATGTCAAAATAGTCATAAGCCTCTTAAAACAACTCTGACAATCATATAACCACTGCAAAGGAATATCCTTTCTAGTAAATATAGTCAACGGTGCTACTACGGTAAATAAAACCTCAACAAATAGAATAAAATAACCTGCAAGTCCAAAAAATTGCAAACCTCAATAGAAGTAGTAGGTATAGGCCAATAACGAACCACAGAAACCTTAATCAAATCCTCACTAATACCCTATTAGGACACCACACATCAAAGAAATGCCATACACTCTAACCAAAAAACACACCTTTAGAAGCACACTACCCAAATGTTGCTCATGAGTCTCTAAACTCCCTGAGTGCACCAAAATATCATTGATGAACAAAATAATGAAGGAATAAAGGTATGGTATGAACAAATCGTTCATCAAGTCCATAAAAGTTATAGGTGCATTATTCAACCCAAATGACATAACAAGGAACTCACAGTGACTATACCGAGTCTGATAAGAGGACTTTGGAATATCCACAGTCTGAATCCTCAATTGGTAATATCCTTTATTCAAGTCAATTTTTTAGTAAATGGATGAACCTTAAAGCTGATCACACCAAGTAGTCAATACGAGGAATTAGATACTTATTCTTCACTTTCACACAATTCAACTATTTGTAGTCGATACACATATGCATAGACCTTTCCTTCTTCTTAACAAATAGAATAGGAGCACCCCTCAGCGATACACTAGGTCAAATGAATTACTTATCTATAAAGATTTAAACCCGAGTCTTGAGCTCTCTCGAGCTCAGATGGTTCTATATAATAAGGAGCAATAGAAATTAAGCCTAGTTCCCAACTCTAACACAATAAAAAAACGCCCGATTTATTGAGCGTCTTACAGCCCATCATGCAAGCTAGCAAAGCCAGTGCAGAAGCAGCCCTAGGATCCACACATGGTACTTCAAAGGAGGAATCAATGTCTCGCTCAGGTGGTAGCCCAAGTAATTCAATGAGAAACACATCAACATACTAACAGACAATATGTACTGACTTAGGAGTCTCAGGATCAACACTTGAATATTTAACATGAGCAATATACCCTAAATAACCACAAGACATAAAATGAGGAGTCTAAATACAAGAAATAATCCACATGACCACACGACTAATTGAACCCTACCATAAAAATGGGAGTATACAGGGCATAACAAAGGTCACAGTCTTGGAAAAACAACCTATGACCACTCTATTAGGGGATAACTAGTCCATTTCTATAATTAAATCAAAATCAACCATGTCTAATAAAATCAAGTAATCTAGAGTCTCAATAATACCAATAATCATAGGAAAGGATCTCAATACACGATCCACTACTAAAGAAAGATCTACTTGGGTAGAGACAAATAAAAACACATGCAAAGGCACACTAACTTTACTCAAACAGGGAGAATAATAAGATGATACAAACAAAAAAGAAGACCGAGAATCAAACAAAGCTAGAGTTGGATGATAACATACAATAGTAGTACCATCACAATAGCATCAGAGGCCTCAACCTTGAGCCTATTTGGTATAGCATAGAAATTCTAGAGACCACCACTACATCCACCTTCATGAATACTACCCTTACCATTCTGAGGAGCACTACGACTTCTACCCTGAGATGGGACAACGCAACTATGCTATGCCGGAATATAAGTTAGATTAGATTTAGGTTTAACATATGGATGAATAAAACCCCTATGAGGATAATAAATTAAACATAACCTATAGAGCCGAAAGTATAACATGAGCCCAGTGGCCTAGGCTGACGAGAGGAGTCTGAAGAACAAAAAGGGCCACGACGGCCTGATAAATCACTATCGAAGTCTACATAGAAGCCCGAATAGGGTGACAAGACTACCCTTTTAATAAGGCCTCGTTCCCTCTCTAATCCTCTGTATATGGACAAGATCCTCCAAGGAACAAAAACACTCAAGAATAGTCTAAAATTATAAACTATTAATAAGCAATACCTCAACATTCTCATGAATATAGGGACCAAAACTATGCATAGAACAACTGACTCTCTCCTCCTTAGTAGGAGTGTAGGAAGCCCCATAACTAGACAATTGACGAAACTCTGCCTCATACTCACAAAATGACCTGAATTCCTACGCTGATCTAAAGAACTCACCCGTCAAGTTTTTAAATTGTGCAAGGAATCGCTCCCAACACACATCATGAAATAATGACCAAGTCAGAGGAATAGGATCTACTGAGCTAGTTGAAAAAAAAGGACCTCCACCACTTCATGGAGAGAACACCAAGCTAATGTACAGTAAAGTCAACACCACGAGTCTCAAGTATACTGAGGTTATAAAACCCCTCTTGACATCTATCGATTAAATATCTGGGATCCTTTCTTGGTACAACAGTAAACCTAAGGGGACCAAATATCAAGAAGTGACCCGACTCCTTCTTTTCCAACACTAACATAGGCGAGTGAGATAGAATAGGTGGAACCAGAGAATGAGTAGACATAGAAGGTGTTAAAGATGGATGAACTAATACCAGTGGCACATGAACTGGAAAACATGATACCGATAGTAGAGTGAAATTGAACAATAAGATTTAAGACATCAACTACGATACACTCTCTATATTACAGTAAAAGAAAGAGAATCCAAAAGATGTCACTGTATTCCTTAGAAGATAAGAGATTGATGTCTCTGTACCTGATACACTTGATTCTACTATACAATGGCTCATGTATTATGGATACCGGCGAACCAAGTACTTTGATACCATTTTGTCAAGACCTGATTTTGTAGGTCATAAGAGCACCTAAATTACATAATAGGAGAAACACCCAAAAAAAGTAAATCATGAATAATGATTAAGTCCAGAAGATAAAGTAAGCTCAGGAACAGAGATAAGCGAAAGTCTATCATAAGTCAAATAAAATCCAAAAACTTGATATCCAAGTGCAAGAGCCACTAATATAAAGAGCATAATATTTGAAAATAGAAATAAACAGTTATGTCAATACAACAATAGAAAATAGATAATATAAGAAAGATAAAATATCAATTTTGGATTACAAGAGAAGTCCTCTATATCTGCAACAGATCCAAAGCTTGAACAAAATCAACATTTACCAACCATACTAGAATGTTTACCAGAAAGATGTAGTAATGTCGTATGATTACCAAAACAATAGGTACTCATTAGGCCCCACCTACAGATAGTATATAATAAATAAGAGCGATAAATAAATAGAAATGAAAGAAAACTCAGTGAAGTAATATAAGGATTCACAAACACATGAAGCTAGATACCGGATAAGGCAAGTCATATACTAAATACTAGCTAAGAAAATGAAGATTAAGTCAAACAAATAAGAGAATGTAGATGAATTCATGCTCAACTAATAATTGATACAATGTATAATAGTTAGGGTGGTATACTAGTAATCTGAAATAATAGGGATAGAAAGATGATCCAATTACAATAGATAATAACAGCATGTAAAGAACACAAGAATGATATAATAAGTTAACATAAATAGGGATCTTCAAAATCTCACTAATAAACAAGACAGGATCCCCCAAGATATAGATAGTCAATGGCGTATATCTCAAAAGAATAGGTATGTATCAAGTTCTTAGCCTATCCAGAGACAGGCTTCCTCTTGAGTCCACCTCATAATTATGGTATAAATCCTATTCATTATGTTATAGCCTTGTGGGAAGAGTCTATAAAACCTTGTTGGATTCCTCTTCATAAATATAATTGTGGTAGGAAGTGTACGTCTAATGCAATTGAGTGTCAGACTTATGAAACGGATACTAAAAATATTAGGCCAAGGATCATTTAGGAATAAGTCGTCAAATAGCCTTATATCTCAATAGAAAATTAAGTAAGTAAATAAATAAGTAAACACACAAGGATAAATACAAACCCTTCGATACACCATCCTATCAGAGTGTAACAATAGAAAATAGCATAGAAAAACATGATAGGCATGATAAAATGAAATAATGGTAAAGCAAACCCGTAAGCTCTTACCTCAACCCTCGAGTCTATCGGGTAGAATATCATGGAAAGCCACAATCCATATACCTCTACTCCCTCATACACCCCTCATCCAACCGCATGCAAGCCCAGATCTACAGGGTCCATAGAGAGTCGCAACCCGCATACAATAACCCTTCAAGGTAACCATAATTACATAACATAACCTAAATAACTAATCACAAGTGATATACATATAACTTGCAAAAATGTTGGATGTATTCGGATCTCTCACTGATCTATATGACAATCAATGTCATGCTCAGGACCCAAACCTCGAGTCCAAACCATAGTTCACAGGATAGGTTTTTAGGGTAAATCCTACTAGTCGCGGTCTGCATTCGCTTTTCACTGGGAGAGATTTAAAACTAATAGCCAAATTTCATTTGTAAGCCAAAATACATAATCCATTGATGCATTTTTAGTGTTAAAAACTTTCCATATATAATGGAATCAATGAAATTTTCATAGGGGTTGTGTTTCTTGAGATACGATCAAAACAATCACTTGTGAACACTTACAAATTCTAAGAACACTCAACATATTTACTTTATGTATTTTAAACTTAAAAAGTCTAGTCGTTCTAAACTATTCATAGTGATTCCTCTTAAAACATGAAAATAAGCAATGAACCTCATAAACTAGTCACAGAGCCACCAAAGAAAACACTTTCTAAACCACATAAGGGAATAGAGACATTTGAACAACTATCATACCTGTTATACATAAGAAAAACTAGCATAAACACATAGAACAACATACTTTACTAAATGGGAATGATAGTACACTACAAGTATCGCTCAACATATCGCCAACTGAGATATTTTAAAGACTTCATCTTTTCCACAATGGATAAACAACCAATATATCAGTTACTTATTATGTACCTAAAAGACCAAACTTTAGATAATAACCAGAAGTGAATAACACAGTATCATGAGGAAAAGATTTTAATTTTAAGAATAAATAAGTAGATATTCACCCTCTAAGCTAGATTTATTTTTCAAACATCCATTTTAACCCTTAAGTAAGTGAATCAACACTTTAGCCTCTAATTCATACCTAAGTTAGTGAGGAAAATGTAAAAGAGGTGAGTATTTTACCTTTCTCAAGGATAGAACATAAGATCAAGACATGTTGAGAGGGAGTTTTACAGATTCAATCTTGAAATTCAAAGAAAAGAACCTCTCTGAAGCGGCTTAGGTGAATTATTCACCTAGATTTGCAATTTGATGACTTAAAATCCACTTTAAACCTTAATTCACATCATCCATGAACCCCAAAATCTATTGCTGACTTTTGAGTTTTTTATGACTAGTGAGGGTACTAATACCATGTCCATTGACTTCTTTTTTGAATTTACAATCTCGCCTTTTTGATTTCCCGATTATACAAAAGAAAAGTTGTGGGACTCAAAAAATACATTATGTCTCAAAATTTTTTTACAACGAAACTGGGATTCTACATGTCGATTGTAGCCTAGCCACCTCTAAAAGATCATAAATCCTAGCTTTCTTTTCAATTATAATTTTCCAAGGCTCTTCCCTAATGACTGCTAATCCCTGCCTGACTCTATATATGAGAGTTTATATTAGATTTGGATTAGGGTCTTAACTAAGTGAAAATGGGGGAGGGGGTAGATTGAACAGTTGGCAGGAATCCAACCCCCATAGTACACGAGATGGAAAATCAACAGCCAAGGAAAATTAGGGATTTTTAAACTTGAAATCGAGCAAATCGAAGAGCATCAAAAGTTTACCAAATGGTGCACGCAAATGCGGCTGGATTTTTCAAATATTTGAGAGAATGATATACTTACCATTGATGCTCATCTATAATGCTATAAAACATGGACACCTCACTGCAATCATGCGCAAACGGGAGGACAATAGATGTAGATTGGATCCTTGAAACTATTTTGATCAAGTAATTGAAAGGATTTAGGGTCATTGGGGTTTATTTTTGATAGAAGGTTGTTATTCATCTGTTCAGACAAGAGCGAGGAGAGATATAGGGAAATAAGAGAGAGATAAACTATATTAGTAGGGGTGTTTCTAGGTTTGAGTAGATTAAAGTTGGGCTTCTTTACAAAGCGTACAAGACACAACCAATGGTGTAAAATACACCTAGGCAAAATTTTGATTGAAACAAATCAATTTTGGACTCAGTCAAAATCAAACGAATCATAATTAAGTTAATTTTTGAGATTTTAACAGAAAATAATTCAAATAGGCTTAATCTTCATAAAATATGTCTTACTAATTATGAACTTTGTCAAAAATTTTCAATAAAACCCCGATTTTTTGAAAACAACCATATTGATCAATCCTCGATTAAAATATTAAATCAAGACTAATTCTTTGCAAAATATGTACATTTACGTATATAAAATACGTGGAAATATCCTTTTTCATAACATCAAAAAAATAAGACCCTTTCTTTATTAATTTAGAAGAAATAACCTAATTTTGCACAAAGAGCCATTTGTCCATTTCAAGTTGCGATTTTAGAAATAAGATCAGTTCACACACACACACACACATATATATATATATATATACATTTGTAAATAATATACAAATATATATAATTACTAGTAAACTAGGTGATTAATTTTATAAAATTGACAATCCCGGATTTGAAAGTTGATCTAGTTAGATCATTTAAATATAAAAGATCAAAAATTAATCGTGTCATGGAGGGTAAAAATTGTGTGTCAAAAACTACCCCTACATTTACCTAGGAATGACGAAGGAGAACCCAGATAAAGTAATTTGACAAATCCATTTTTTGTCCGACCATGATGTTTGTTTTCAGAATAGAGGGTTTTGTGTGGACTTTAAGGAGTTGTCGCCGAACTCCAGGGTCGAGTTCCTACATATCCCAAGTCACATTGGAATTGAGGACACTTGTGGGTTATGAATCTTGATTTTAAGAATTATTCTGAAGGTGTAATCTCCCCTAGTCCAGCCATGGCCCTGAGCCACGAGTAACCATGTCCCAGGTGCCACAACTGCCTAAAAGGGTGCCTGTTAAAGTCCAAGAAGACACCCAAATAGGCAAACACATGGATCTACCAAAACTAAGTCCAATATCACTCACTCCTAGGATCATACAATTCTAGGGAGAAATAATATCATATAAGCCTACTACCTATCTAGAAAAGTCAGATCCATCTTGTTATAACATCAACGTAAAAGGGAACTAACGACCTAGCATAGTCGTAGCCCATACAACTAGGTACAGGGTAATTTCATAGGGCTACTAACTGACTGACACGACTATATCCAACTATCTATGGCACTAAAAGGGGTCTACACATTCCCAAATTACACATAATAACTCAGGTAAAACATAACTAATCATCCTACCTAGAGCGACTCTAAAGCCACCTGCCCACATTGGGGGATAACTACAAAGCTCTAATCACTAGTTTAATGCCCTCCCTAACCTCACTATGGTCTAGAGTCTATGTATAAATGCACCAAAGGTGGTACTGCTCCCCAGTGGCACTACAGTCTAGAGCCGACATAAAATACTAGGGCAGGGCAATACATCCCCAAGGTAAGTAATTAAATTACAAGATAGCTAAATAGGACATAGGTCGAATAAATAAGCATATCAGGGCCCAAATAATCATCCCAACCCTGAGCTGGTGCTTTACCATACATATATTATAGTAATACCCAATCTGAAGAGAGTAAATCATAGTCTTCCTGGATTCTAGCAATATCCTCAAACAGAATGCTCCAAGTGACCAGAATCTCGTTCAAAGCTCGGAATCACACGATGCTAGAAACAAATTAACCTATGATTCAATATGATTAAAATAAGAACCATATTACTATATAAATAGCGGGGTCAAAATCCTGGCTAAAATCAAATCCGTAAACCCTAAAATCTCGAAAAACAAAAATATTTATACTTACATATAGAGCACAACTGATATATTGTACACTACAAAATAGAGCTAAATTTAACTAAAGAATTTAAAGATATAGGTACGGGAAATTTGTGAAATAAAAAAACAATGAATTATTCGGTAGAAATAATTGCATAACCACCGTAATGCTTTTCTACAGAGTTGAAACAACAAAGAACCCCTTAATTAGCTTGTTCTATGCTTTGGATTTGAGAAACAACAAGAGAAATGGATAAAAGTTAGTCAGAAATAAAGAACAAACATCTCTATAGGCTTTCAGGACTTCATCGCAATCGCGGAAAGGTCCCTTGTGATTGCGATACTGACCTCCTCAGCGTCTTGGAGATTAAGGCCCACCACCATGCGATCGTGATGATTTTTCCCCTGCAAGCCCTGATTTTGATAAATCAAAGTTTAGAATAGGAACAGAGTCCAATTATAGAACTCCATATATGGGATCCTTATATAATCGATACTATGAACTCAACAAAAAGGTAATTTGAGGTCAGATAAATAGAGTAAGGCTCGAAAATAAATAATTATGAAAGACATTAACCCGTAGGACCTCCAGGGATCTAACCTATCAATCCAGTAAGTCATAAATGACTTGGGGCACTCCTACATAATGCTCTAAACATAAAGAAATTATAGAACCATAGAAATGGCATCGAGGGTTATTACAATATCCACTATTGAAGAAATTTTCATCAACATATTCGAAGTCTAGAACAACATCAACATAATAGATCATACAATGCCTTTCAACATATCAACACCCTTCTCGCCTGAAGTACACATCCAATGAACTCGTATGACCAATACTTTTCTCATACTATCTCCGGCACTACTAACAAGTCACCCGATCAAGATAAATCATGATAAACTACATGGAACGAATCTGACACATATAAAAATGAACTAAGGGGACATGGCCACTAACTACAAAAGTGGGTTTATAGTCTGCACGAAACTCCACTAGTTTGTCGTAACCCTAATTGATCCCTAAATCCATAAGTAATTGGTACTAAAATTAAGAAAGAAAGGCTCTCAAAATATGAGGCTTCCTGATCTATTATGTATAAGCTGAAGTCTACGTTTACAAGTATGCCTCTTTGTAACATCTCAAGTCGATCGGATGTCTGGGATCAATCCTAAATACTGAAGTGCCCACCAATCTGTGAACTACCACGTATAGGATACATAGCCTTTAATAGTACTATCTAAACACTAGGATGATATCAATCATTGGGAAACTCAACCCAGGGTAAATGTTGAGCCCTGTTACCCTCAAAATCAAAATACAAAATCTCGAATGACACCACATGAACACTAAGATGGCGATTGTTGTCATATGAAACTACCGCAAGGGTAAGTGTAAACCTTAACTCAAACCACAATACAATGTCACAAACTCACAATGTATCCTGAGGTGTCCAAACAATCCACTCATACTGGTTAAAGTCTGTGGGTGGAAATAGTAGTGCCTATTGTCCTCATCAAGTCAAGATAAGTCTATATAAAACCATTAGAACTAGGATCTCTCATAAACTAAAGACCACCCCTAACCAGGAAGTAACAAGATTTTCTACACACTTCCTTTATATCAAAATATATGGGCCTCATAAGAATGGGATGGATCCAACCATTAATTTTGGAGTTGCAAGCATCGATGCTTGTCTACATTGGGCCATTAGAAATTAGATAAAAGTGCATAGGGAAAACTCTAATACTACGAGCCCCTCAGGTATAATCGACCAATAGTGTAACAAAAGACAGCTCACGCTAATAAGAAATCAACAATAGTAAGTATCATAAATGGCGGCTAGCCAGTAATTCCATCCCTACTCTCGACCTGAAATTAAATACACGGTAGAAGTAAACACCAATCATCAAAACTAACCTAGAATCAACTCCAAACTATCTGAAACAAAAGGAAAACAATCATCCTAATGTAACCTATCATACCACCCCCATATCAGCAGTAGCCTCAGATCACAACTACACACTCATCTATCGTTGCCTCATAAAACACATTCTAACAACCCAGTCATCGTATCATCCTAATAGAGGAATCTTCAGCTTCTCATAACTTTCTAACATAAAGTTCCCTATATCAGAATCGAGAAGTTTCTGGACTCTCATACAAACAAAATAATCATGAAACTTAAAAGAAATAACCTAGTAACTATTCACATATATCAAATTTGTACGGTTGCATCCACTAACTAAAATCGAGAATGAATCACATAACTGGTGTACAAAAACCCTTGGGATACTACAACTATGATATACCACTAAAGAAACATTGTCATGTGCCAGGACTATTACACGTCTGAAGTCTTAAAGACCAACTAGAAGTAACCACACCCAAGTGAACTTAAAGGATAATAATCAACCCCACTTATCCTAGCATTGGAGAATGGTAACAAAAATAACACTCTGACATCTTCTCAAACTGTAGAAACCAAAAGAACTAGAGAGTCACTTACTCAAAAATTGATCACTCTTGTCGTGAGTCACCACAATCGAACAACTCCTGGTCGAATAAATTTCTATGAGATAAAAGAGCATTTGCCTGTAAGAATAAAGAAATATAGACCCATGATACTAGTAAACACCCCCAAGTCTACTACCTATCCTAAATGTAAGGCAGACCTTGATTAGTACGACCCTAAGGATCTCTATATATCTTCAATGATACATGGGTTATGGCCAAGGTATAAACAAAATGAAATAATCCCAAAACTAAGGAGAGCAGGGTGACCTGCCCATGCCTGACAAATCATTAAGGCTACCTACCACCAAAGATCTAACACTTCCATCTCAGAAAACATACAGGCTAAAATAGCAAAACATCTCAAGACCCTCACTAGGATCCATACTAAAAGGTTACCTCCTTATGCATAGGAAGCCAAAGGATCCCACGAACACTATCCACCACTCAGGGTAAGAAAAGGTGAGGTAATGAAAATCTCATCTGAGATAAGACAAGGTCCATCTACCAAGGGAACCCAGCCCCTGAATCATAGGAAAACCACCTAAAAAAGCTCTACAAGCGCAAAATCCAGTCTTCCCATAGAAATAACAACTCAGGTGCAACCCAAAACCATATAACCAAGGGCTAAAATATAAAGACAACAACCAGACCTAAACCCAATCTGTAAAATCCCAATAACACAAACAAATTCAAACCAACTGACACATATAACACAAAATAGAATTAATCGGAGTCATGCACAAGTTAGCACTAGACTACTAGGTAAGGAAAAAAATAAATCTATACCATAATCAGAGTTTGGAAGTAGTTCTCCCAAAATGTCCTGCCCACTTCCATGAACTAATGAACAAAAAATCACTAGTAAGATTTTTCAGCCATCTTTCCTCATGAATCCACAGCCAGGGAACTCCTTCTACGAATAACCAATGTCTCTACAAGAAAAAACATGAACTACTAGAAGCATCACCTACCCCAACAAATTATTGCTATGAGGCTACCACTAATAGTGACTAAGTGGACCTATGCCGGGGGAACTTTATAGAATAATGGTATATCTCCATAAACTTATAGCTATCATGACCTATGCCTCGATAGGAAACACTACTTATAACCCTTAGGCCACCTCAGTGTCAATCTCTTATGGTAGAGACCCCCTAATAATGCCCTGGTGGCGTTAATCACTCTAAATACACTGGAATCTATTGGCCTGCTTAGTAGAGTCTTAATGGTCTTGAACTGACCAAACTAAACTTGCTACAAAAACTCTAGACCATCATACAATCCTTTCCCGGATCAAACATCACTAAACACAACTTGAATAGTCAAAGGTAAGGTTGACCCAGCTGGACCCAGACTCTGGATACTCAACCCAAGCTGCTGCAATAGCACGGTCCTAGAAAGGGGACAATCTATAACCCTGTACCTCAACTCTACACATATAAAGAAAACCACACTTCTCCTCCCCTCACTGGCCCTAAATGAAGCACTATGAACCCCTATATTCTGACGGGCCCTCTATTCATTGATCCCATAAGTCTCATGACAAGCTCTATCCATGAATGATAGCTTTCTAATAACATGCCCACAAGTATGTACCATAGCTACCAACTGAACTATCACTAACCGGAGTGGAAACACCATGCCTCTGAAGAAACCTAAGACTCTACTACACCTAGTAGAATAAAATACAGTAGCATCCCTGACCTTCTCACTGAACATAACTGCATAATCCTATGTAGTCAAGGATCCCTGATGAAATCTGACTAATTCATCTCTAAAATACGCTTCTCTAAAAGTATCACCAAGTACTTCTTTATGAATCATGGGAACCTAAAGGACTGGCAGACTATTTATTCCCATGGCAGCCCTAGGGCATTATATTTGTTGTATCTGTTGATATGGTCCCCTATCGCTTGACCCTAATTGTGAAGATCTAGGGACGAGCATGGGAACCCTTTTCAGACCCAACAAGGGTCACTTTTTAGTTATCTAACAGAAGCAAAGTCAAATAAGATAATAAGAAACCTACCGAACATACAACACACATAAAGAGTCAAAAGGTGAGAGTCTTTCCAAAATAATTCTACGGGACTCTACAAACACTTGCTCCTATAGCTAGAGACACTAAAGAACCTAGAGCTCTGATACCACTCTGTCATGACCCCAAAATTAAATTGTGATGGAATTTATATCTCACTTATAGACAAGCCTAATCCTTACCCAGAGAAGTAACAAGTGCCCAAATAAACAAATAGATAGAGATGAAGAGGAGAAGTACAAATAGGATACGAATAACACATAACTAAGCATAACTCCCCAAAACCTAATATCATAGTTGTAGAGCATCTATATACAAGAAGTAAAAAATACAACCCACGATGGGGAAAAACTACAAAATAGATATTTAACAACCAAATAGAATGACTTTAATAATAGAAGAAAATTGGTCAGCAAGGATGCCAGCTACTCACAGAATCTACTGGAATCACACCGGCTAGTTCGCATGATCACGTCCTTCTGGATGACTCGTACTAGAACCTGCATCAGGAAAAGTTGTAGAGTGTAGCATGAGTGTCAAAAATAAAGGGTACTCAGTAGGCCTCATAGGTCGTCCGAGAAAAAGTAAGAAGAATAAAAGTAAAGAGTAATCTATGAAAAATAGCATATAGACACATAATGGATAACAAAAAACAGATAACTACAAGAATGTTTAATAAGTGTATTAAAAGAGTAGTTACTAGTGGGTGTAGTACAAGCTAAAAATTATAAAGAAGGGCTACCACAGGGTGTAGAACCCAAGTCCTGGGCCACAAGAAACTCATGACCAAATGTGACGTACCTAGAGCTCCAACATGACTAGCACAAAGAAGAACCAATAATAAAGTGTAAAACCATCAACCTGTTAAGCTAATAGCAAATACATTAAGTACAAAAATGCTACTAATCAGGGACAGAAAAAAAAACCAAAGTATACTAGAAAACTAACCCGGTTGACATCCCATACTATTGGTAGGTGCACTGAAACAACCAAGTAACCCAACAGATACCCCTCTATTAAACCCTGAAGAATAAAACCAAATAAGAAAGCATGTAGTGGATAGCGTGCTGAGAAGTAAATAGTGCCTGTAACACTCTCTATGGTACAAGAATCTACTAGGAGTGGACCCACGAAAGTTTCCCTATATACTTGCCTAACCTACCCTAATATACCCTCCCCCAGCCACGTGACATACCCCAGTCATGGTGCCCCAGGTTGGAGCATCCATGGAGGGATCCAATCCCACGTACAAAAATCCTTGTGAAATGTCATCCAATGCCATAGTCATTTGGGACAAGAGGCCAAGACGTGGCTAAACCAATGTATTATATCTCACTACAAACCAAAATCCATCCATGTAGGTAATATCCAAATCTTATTAAAACCCAACGGTCCCCATATAGGCAATATCCATAAATCATCTTCATCATGAGAAAATAGTCTAGGCAGTACAACAAAATAGTTCCATACCGATCATAAGAGTAGTTGTGGAATATATAAGTATATTTAGAAATTAATTTTTGATTATTTCTCTGTCAAAATCAAGTTACCTTTTGACACGTTTAATGCATGTTTGCTACACAAACCAATCAATAACATAAACTAGTCTAGGACTTCTAATCAGAATCTATAAGATAGCTATCGAGACCTAGCAACAACTACCCAGAGGGTTCTTGTTAAGGACAAAGAACACTTCCATATAAACAGATACACAGAGTTTCCATAGCTCAGCCAGGAACCACTTACTCCCAGACTCGCATCAGGATAGGGTACAATATCATCACAAAAGGATTCTAACCACCCAACAAAGCCATACCCGACTAGCTAAACCTAAACACAAAAACCAGTATCATCATATAATATCTCAAGTAGAACCCATATTGATCAACCTACCTATATCGGCTCTAAATCAACAAACTTAAATTGAGTGATACTTGTTAAGATCTAATCCCCTCCCCAATCACATTACAGCCCAGAGTCGGTGTATAACAATATGCATCAAAGGTGTTAATCCTACCCAAACCACATTGTAGTCTAGAGTTGGCGTGAGACACACGAGTAGGGAAAAATAGCACCAGGGTAAGTAGTTAATGTACAAGCTAGCTAAATGGGTCATAGGCCAGAAGAATAATCATATCAGGGCCTGACTAGTCATCTCGGGCCCAAGTTGGTGCTTTACCATACATATACTATAATAATACCCAGCTTAAAGAAAGCACACCATAGCCTAGCAGGGTTCTAGTGCTGTCCTCAAGAAGTATGCTAAAAATCTAAAAAGTCATGTACATAGCTTAGAATCACACGAGGCTATAAAAAATGTAACCCCCATGTCAATATGAGTAAAATAAGACCCATCTTGCTATATAAATTTGTAGGGTCAAAATTTGAATTAAAATTGGGGCCTTAAACATAAACAACTTACTAAAAGGAAATATTTATACCAACACATAAAGAACATCTCATATATCATATAGTACAAAATAAGGATCAATTTAACGATAGAATGGAAGATATAAGACTAAAAAGTTTATAATTTAGAAAACAAAGAATTACTTTGTAGTAATGACTTTCTACAAATTAGAATATGACTAAAAACTTTCAAAGCCCTTAGTTCACTCCACCAACTCAAGACAAACTACTGAAGTTTAAGGAAGAATGAAGAAAGTACGTAAAGAAGACAACTTTTATAAAAGCACCAACTGACTAATAAGTCGGTCATTTTGGCTAATTTATCGGTCCTTTGGACAATAAATCAATCTCTAAGGACCAATCCCTTGACAAATCTTGAAAACTTCTCAAAACCCACATGGAATGGAAATAGAGTCCTATTCGAATACTCTATGTATGAAATCTTTATGTAATTGATATTTCAGGCTCAACGGAATCGACAAAATGACATTTGGGATCATATGAATTGAGTAAATCCCAACAAATCCATAATTGCCAAGGAATTAAACCAGACAACTGCTAGGGATACAACCTATCAATCCAAATAAGTCATATTGACTTGGGGAATTTACGAGAATGTTATAAGAGCAAGAGAATCACAAAAATACAAAAACAATTTCAAGGGTCCTTACAGGGGATTTTCATGGTTTCAATATCTTGCCTCCTTATGGAGTAAGCATGCAACCATCATATAAACAAGAATTCTTTCTTTCTTTGAACAATCTATAACAACTTCAATAGAGCGCCTCAATTCTAGGTGCATATGTCAATGACATTCAAGCCTCCAACAATATATGGTTTGAAAATGGTTTTCCATAATACTAGAGATTTCTTAGAAAATTACATTCCAAGTCCAATTAAAAGTCCTACAGATCTGTTCAATCATTTTCATTAACTTATTTGGGACAAAGAATACTTGTACCTAGTAAGAATGAACACCGAACAAAACTAACTTGATCAACTAGCCTTCTAGCATTAGATAATATATTTGTTATCCAACAAGTAACTCTAGATGTGATTTTCTCTATGAGTGGTAGGTAGTATTGTATACTAAATTTCTTTGCACTCATCTGCACCCCTATATATATAAAAGTAAAGGGCCCTTTAGCATATCCCAAATACTCCATAATTTCCCTAGTATTTTTAATCAGAAGCTATGTTTTTATAAATAGTTCTCCACACAGGAAAATATCTTTCTTAGAGTTCAAACTCTGAGATTCAGAAAAGAACCATTCAGGTTTCCCCACTTTAGGCTAGGCTTTCCAATCAAGCTTCAAGTCTTGTTATCTTCTTAAGGGATTAATCCTTACCAGATATGCAGGGATATTCCATGGTGGATTTCTTTTGGCCCCATGCCTAAGTACTTTCAAGAATAATTATCAAATTATTCAAGGCTAAGGATTTAAGTTTTCATGTTCGTGAATTATGTTTATATACATATTTTAAGTATAATAAGATATTGTGAAGACAAGATTTGAACCAGTGCATGATTGCCATTAAATCTATGATTTTCATGATTAGGACCAAGTTGCCCTAAACTAGGTTTTCAATATTCAAATCTATGACTTGCACATTTTATATGATATTATTATAAGTTGAAACCAGGATTTCTACAATTCCTGTGAACATGAGTATTTCTAAGTATAATGAATTTCACATGTGTTTCAAGGTACATATATGTAATGAACCTTATGGTCACTTATGAGAAATACACAATGTTTTGCATTCTAGAATATTTCAATAGTTGCACTAAGTCATTTTGACTTGTTAAGACCAGT
>JBDJHY010322558.1:0-19101 GCA_039654485.1 Withania somnifera | reverse complement strand
GAGGGAATAGCAGAAGGAGTAGCAGAAGAGGAAGACATACTTACTGTTCTGTAAAATGTAAAGGAGAGATCCTAAAGGGAGGAGGTGAAAAAGCTAGTAAAACTTGCAAAAGTACCACCGCAATAGGCCACCATACATATATTTGTGTTTTTTTTGAAAAACCAAAAGTTAGATAATCATGGAAAAAAGTAAGCGAAAGGACGCATTGCAGTAAAAACTACCTGTCCGTCTAACAAGGGAGTTATGAAATGATTCGCCTCCTACAGCAGATCAAGACACGTGTCCAAAAATTCAGTAGATCATGACACGTGGAAGAAAGAAAAGGCGGGAGATAAAGGACATCCCTATCCTTTTAAAAAAAGTCCACCTCATCAGGTCGGCACCACGCACCTCAACTTCAAGCTAGGACGGCATACTAAGGGCGCCCTATCAAGTCGGCACGATGCACCTCGGCATAAGCTAGGTCGGCATACTAAAGGCCACCTCATCAGGACGGCACGGTGCACCTCGGTATCAAGCTAGGACGGCATACAAAGGGCTACCTCATCAGGTCGGCACCGCGCACCCCGACACTAAGTCAGGTTGGCTCATTAAGGACCACCTTGTCAGGTCGGCAAGGCACTGAGAAATCAACTCCAACCACATCATAAGAATCGTGCAGAACCTCTCACCCCTAATATAGACGCCATAAGCATCTAGTTGAGTGGCGTAAACACACACATTGCTTTCGGGGGGACTATTATAGGGTTGCTATAGAATAGTTAAAAGGAGGTCAACACAAGTTACCTATAGTGGCCCACCAAAGGGAAAGATCTGGCCCACTAGGGTTTCCCACTCATTAATCATTGAGAGAGGTTTTCACCCTTTTACAGGGCCACGCCAGTTGAGCATAATGGGTGGGCCCACTATGGCAACCTCTCCCATTCACAGCTCCCACAAAGACGGCGGTTTGCAAAGGGCTGTTATATATACCACATCTGAGGAATAATGAAGGTACGCTCACAAAACTACTAACAAATCATTCTTGCAATTCTCTAAAGCTTATAACTAACTTAAGCATCGGAGAACTACCCCGGGGACCACCTTGGGCTAGACTTCTTCTCAATTTACTACCACACATTATTCACAGGCAGGATTCTTCTCTGTTAGTTTATTGGTGATCTTTCTGGATTTATCAAAGAACATGGAGTAGAGTCTACTCCTGTATCAAAAAACTTTTCCCGCAGGATAATATTTGGGATAATAGGAACATTTTACTACCTATATATAGTTTACATTGATCTGTCACACATACACTCTCTATATCATTCTCATTAAGATGCTGTTTTTAAAGAGTTCAAGCATATAGTCATCTTTTTAAATTTATCAATATATTTTATTTAAATATTCAAGTTAAGTCATATTTCAACTGAGTAATTTAACTTTTACTAAAGTATGTCAATCTGACACTTTTGGTTTAGATTTTCTTAAAAACATTTTGTGTTCTTATTTATCTATGAGATAATTCAGTTGAGCACATAAAATATATTATGTCATTTAATTATATGCATTCCCCTGAATAAACGGTAAAACCAAATTATTCTCCACTTGTGGTTGAAGAGTATAATAAAAGAAGATAGACATACTTTAAAGTTGATTTAAATTTCTAATAAATAAATTAAAATACATATAAAAAAATTTAAATCTAAAATTAAAAATATTTAATTGAATTTTCTGAGGCGTCCAATCAAAATATAAATTAGTTCAATTAAGTAAATTTGTATATGATAGCAAGTTTTGGCGATCTCAAAATCAGAGTCACTTTAGGTGAATATAGCACTTAATTGGACCCATTACTAAATTTTGCAATTGCTTGTTGAACGCTTAAACAGTTCGTCAGAATTCAGACCTATGATACGCACCACCTATTCCAAGGTTTTGACTTAGAAAAAAAAATCACAAGAATGTTTATAGTTGAGATTTTTTAACCATATATAATATGCAAGTAAAATTATTGAAGTGGAAAACCAGAGAGAAGAAATTACATTGACTCCTGTCTAGATTAACTTGCCAAATCTGAGATTACATTTCTTCGAGTGAGACGCTAAGATTGTAGCACCAATTGGTTTTCCATCTTTATAGATAAGGATACAATATCCAAAAAAAGGTCTATTATGACTAAAATCAAGATAGAAACTGGTACAACAAGGCCTATGGTGTAAAAATACCGACAAATTTCAGAAATGAAGAAGGTGTTTTAGAATCAATTAATCAAAAGCTTGAGAATAAAAATATTTTGAAATTCTTGTAATCCATGTAAAATATAGGGACCTAGTGGTGCTCTTTCTATCCCCCAAATAGCCAGCGTAATCAGCATTGGTAAATCCAACTAATTCAAAATTGTCTTGTGATGGATAAATGAGAACAAGATCAGAGGTTCCCTTCAAATACCTTAGAATATGTTTTGCGGCTTTTAAGTGAGATTCTTTTGGACTGGATTGAAACCTTGCAGACATACCCATACTGAACACGATATCTCGTCTACAGTTCATCATTATTCAGTTTGGTGGCAGTTCCTATGGAAGTATCAATATTCGAACTTTCCCATCATACGCATTTCAAATTCACTTTTCATAAGTTTGGCAAATTCCTCACACAAGGAGTCAAGGGTAGCACCAAAATTTAGACCATCTATATAGACTTGGACAATAAGTAGGTTCCTTCCTCATGTCTTCAAGGACCATGTATTATCAATCTTTCCTCTTTTAAAACCATTTTCAAGAAGAAATTTTGTCAATCTTTCATACCAAATGTAACACTCCGAAATTTGAGATAAAATTTGAACGTTCAACTTACGTTCTTAAGTCCGGATCCTAGAAACTCTAATTTTTTTCTAGGTGATAAAATCATTCCTAAAGTGTAGAATTAATGTTTGATATAATTCAACGTTATAAGGAACTCTTAGTGCAAAGTGAAGTTCAAAGCTCTTTTACCGTTATAGTTTTTGTATTGTTTCATGCATAGGTCAACTCCAAACGATCATATCTCCTAATCTATGAGGATTTATGTGACTCATAACCTATCCATGAAAAGGTCTCTGAGTTTGTTCATGGTACCTTCATGCATGCACAATATATTTAATGTACTGATCGCATACTTTTGTGCTGCATGTCTTTCATAAATGTAGATCTTGCCAGCTGTCCGGACGTTCAAGGTTGAAAGATTTGTATTTTGGGAGTTGAAGATTTGGTGAGTCCTTACTTGTTTTGAGGGCCCATGATGTTGGATTTTATTTACTCTTGTAGTGTGAGTAGAGCTATAGCTTTATTTTTGTTCATTCATTTCTTATTCGGAGACTAGCTAGTAGTCTTGTGCTAGTAGTAAGGTTATTTGTGTATAGAGGCTTTTAGACAGTGATGTACCGAGTCTTGAATTTGAGTTTTCATCATTCTTTCATTTATATCTATTGATTGGTGTGAGATGGTCCATTATATTAACATAGTTACATTAAGTCAGTGCTTCAACTGAGTATAAGAGTTAGAGATATGCATGAGACAAGGTTACCTCCAAGGTTAATGAGGCAATTTAGTGGCTGAGGATGCTCGATCTATCCAGGGGTGACTTCGGGGTGTGATACCAAGCCCTTGAATCTTGTTTCAATTTATATAAAATCTTTTCTAGCTTAAACACATTGTTGGGATAATCAGGATCTTAAAAACTTTGAGGTTGCTTCACTACATTTCTTCATTCAAATATCGATTTAGAAAGATACTTTTTATATTTATTTGGAATAATCTGAATTAAATATGAGCTGCAAAGGCAATAAAAATTCTAATAGCTTACATTATAGCCTCTGGTACAAATATTTCATCGCAATCTATGTCTTCTTCTTGATTAAACCCTTAAAAAACCAGTCTTGTTTTTTTTTCTAGTTGTGTTTCCAAAATCAACAGTTTATTTATGATGAATACACATATAGTTCCTGTGATGGTTCTTTCAGTAGGCTTGGAAATCAGGCGCTAGACTTTGTTTTACTTAAATTAATGAATCTCCTTTAGCATAGTTGTGATTCAGTCTGCATCTTTCAATGCATCTTTGATATTCTTAGACTGAACCAGAGATAGAAACCCTATAAAGGCAAACATGTTTCTTGACTTAGACCTAGTATACATACCAAACCCCAAAGGAGAAATAAGATTGTCTAGTGGATGAGATCATTTGTGCTTCCAGTTATACACCTGAACTACCGATTGATGTTGACTTAGACTGAATTCCTTTAATACTCCCTTGCCTTAATCAATGCTTAGAAACTCAGCTCCGACAACATTATCTTGATGTACATCTTTAAAAATAATCTGGTCACTATTGAACAACTCCATGTCTGTAGGTAAATCATCATCAATATACTTTTCTACTTTAATTTACATGTTCCCTTGTCATGCCCGAAAACGGACGTGATGACACCTACCTTACTAATTCCAATAAATCGGACGATAACAATAAATCAGTAAAAATAGAGTTTAAATTAATAATACATCTAAATAGGTAAATCATAACGGTAAAATAGATATATAAGTATACACCAAGGACATGTGTCATCGTTCACAAACCTCTACAATGAATATAAATGCAAGAATTTCGAATATCCATATAGAGTCTTTACAAATTAAAGACACTATAACATAAACTAGAATGAAGAAATTCACGAAAATTGATGGAAGAGAGACCAACTACCTCTAGAACCTTAGAATCTGCCTGGACTAAAGAGAGAAGGGAATATCTCTAATTCCGACGCTCGACACCTACACAAAAGTGCAGAAAAAAAGGAGTGAGTACAAGAACAACGGTACTCAGCAACATCCTTGGTTGTCTAACTATACAAAGAAAATAAAACCCATATCTCCCAACCATTCCTCCAACAATACAACAACCTGCAATAAATATACTAAATATCTCAACAACTATCTATAGAAATACAACAAATATGCGCAAATATCCAACTCTACAAATCATATAATAGAAATAAAGTATCACGAAAGTCAAGTTCAGAAATAATCAAACTCATCACATAAATATCAATCCTAGACAAAACTCATCATAGATGGAAATTCCCAATGCATCGATAACATCAAACATCAATCATCACATTCAGGTAGTCGGTCAAGGCTATGCCTTGTTCACAATATAATATTATCACCACAATATAGACACCAGTCAGATTATCAGTTGTGTCTTACCATAATTTCAATCAAGGTTCCATGGCCAACCAACAGCAAGGAAGATGATCTCATCAATACAGCGTTCAAGATTCATAATCAAGTTTCATCAATGAGTAATCATCACGTTTCAACCATAGAAAGTATCACAAGTTAATATTTCAAATTAATAACATAAATCCCTCTTTGAAAATTTTAATCAAGAATAACCTTTTTTATTCCAATTTAGCCTCCCGATCATTAGTATTTTCGATATCAAGATTTTTATTTATTTATTACAGTATTTTCACAAACAAGTATAAAATTAGGTCTCAATTCTTATTCAAGTCATCATTTCAACAAACATGTTTTAAACAAACAATTTACAATACAACTCTAGCAAAATCATGATTTAACAAATTAATCAAGTATGTTTATTACTCCTAGTTCATTTTAAACCCAACATGATAGATAACACTAATTCCTAAAACGCCCATATCACTTCAAGCTACAAGACAATTAGCAAGCAATTGTTAACAGTTTATGGAAATCCATATAAATCTCAGCTTGCCCTAATTTTGAAGAACCAAATCTACTCAAGTGCTTTTCCCTTTTGACTAGTCACCAACCGAGCAATGCCTAGATATCCAAGAAAGAAATACTAAAAAATATTCACTAATCAATACTAAATTTAAAATAATCATGGTGTATGCAAAAATCAACCCCGGGCCTACGAGCTCAAGATCAAAACTTTCTTGTAAAATAATGCCACCCATCACTATGGGATGTTAAATATTAAGTTTCATTGAAAACTCATTCCATTTCATAGAAAATTCCCAATTTTTTAAACAATTTTCGAGTTCTACACTTAATTCACTATTTTGGGGTATAAAACCATAAGAGTTGGTGCAAAAATAATGTTAAAGTGCTGATAAATTGATGAAATAGTGATTAGAAAACTTACTAATGATTATCTTCAAAAATCTTTGATAACGCTTTCCAAAAGTAGGGGTTTAGGGTGAGTTTTCATGAGAGGATAGCCAAAATATCATGCATATTCTGTTTTAAAACGTCATTGTGTTCCAGGTCAATCACTGCGAATGTGGCCCTTCCCATGCGAACGCGTACATTAGATCTCATATCCCTCTATGAACGCGTACCCTGGACTGCGAACGTTGAGAATAAACTTTCATGGCATCACAAACGTGTTACCCTCGTGGAAAATATGATGCTCAAAAAACCTAACCCTCTGCGAACGTGGCACATGTATGCAAACATGAACAAGAATGTAGAGTAGCAACAACAGCTGTAATAACAACAGTTCACAGGAAGAAAGGGCTCGGAATGGACCCTAGTATTCGATCGAAATCCCGAGATGATAAACCATATATGGAAACATACTATTTTGATGTTCCAAACTCAATGGAACCATCAAATCACGTGTACGAGGTCCCTTTGACCAATACTCATTTAGGGCTCATTTTTTAACTAAATATCAAAATAACCAAAATACCCTCAAGACTTACAAAAAATACAAAAGACCTTATTATAGGCCAAATTCTACCTCCCGAATCCAATGGAATCAACGAATTTTCAATCCGGACACTTTATGGTTGAATGTTGACCAAGTTTAATCCTTTTTCCTTAAAGCTCAAGTTTAGCCCGTCTAAACGCTCAAACTCACCACAGAGTGTCTATAAACTAAAGTGATGGTGTATCTAGACCAAACTGACATTTTGGAGTTGATAGAACTAGCGAACTTCTGATACAAGGTCAAAAACTCTAGATGACCCCAATAGATCCTGATTTTGAACTTAAGGGCTCCACAACTCAAAATACTCAAACTTTTACATCAAACCTCATCCCGCACTCGAACCAACCATGGAACCACACTAAGTTTGATATAATTGGACTATGGGAGGGGAAGAACAGTTAAACTACTTAGAAAATGGTAAATTAACCTTTATGGTCATTATAACATCCACCACAAAAAATCATATTCGTGCTCAAACATAAGAAAGAAGAAGTACATGAAAGGTTAAATAACTGAGGATACTAACTATATATACCAGATTCAGTCTCCTAAGTAGCCTCTTCAATCCATCGATGTTTCCACTTTACTTTAACAACAGGTATCTCTTTGGTCCAAAGCCTCCGGGCCTGTCTATCAAGTATAACAATTGGCGCCTCTTCAAATGATAAGTTTGGGTCCAAAATCAAGGCATCCCACTGAAGCACATGAGAGTTATTGGGCATATACCTCTGAATCATAGAGACATGAAACATCGGATGCATTGTGGACAACCCAGGTGGCAAAGCTAACTTATATGCCAAATCCCCTTGCGCTTTAGAATCTCGAGTAGCTAATAAAGCGAGGAATCAACTTACTTTTCTTACCAAACCTCATCACACCCTTCATGGGTGACACCTTCAACCATACTCTATCACTCTCCATAAACTCCAAAGGCCTAACCCACTCATCGGTATAGCTCTTTTGCCTACTTTGGGCAGAAAGTATTCGGGCCTAGATCAATTTAGCTCTATCTATGGAGTCTCACAACAAATACTAGGTTTGCAAGTATGTTCTTAAGTATAGGTCCAAACATGAATTTACTAAGATAAGCAATCGACAAAAGTTTCCCAAAAAGTCTAGGACGTGCTATTTGTGATCATTTTTTAGTTAGAAATTATTTAATTGGTCAAGTCAAGAGCAGTGGTATATTTTAGTTGTGTATTAGCACCAAGAGGATTGAGCATGAAGTTCCCATCCTATAACTATGATGCCAAACATAGGGTTACATTATGTCTCAATAAAATCCTATTTGAATATACTTAGTAGGATCCACTAGGTTAAGTAACAGTGTTGTACCCATGGAGAGGTATGGTGCTCCTATCAGTTAGGATCACAGATTGGATTCCATGTTTACTCCAGGCCTTATTTTTCGGTTGTAGCCTCTCCCATTAAATGGTTAAATGGCATTTTTTGGAAAGGATAAGTTGAAATTGAAATTTAAGTTATACATCTTGATTTATTTATGTCATTTAAACTCTTACTTGAGACGTTGATTTTAATTGCATTGATCATGCATCGCATAGTTTACACATGCACCATATCCACTTATATCTATGATGTTAATGTAGTCTATTATTGTCCCCTCTCCTCCCTCCCCCCCCACGCGCGCTCTTATTCAGTATATTAAAAGTACTGACCACATACTTAGTTACTGCATGATTTCACATGTAGCTCATTTTCTTGGTTATTTCCCATAGTTCGGGAACTAGTTCATTTTCTTTGTTATTCTTAGTAGGACTGTTTAGACCTTACTAGAGATTGTCTCTTTTATTCCAAGGTTAGCTAGGAACTTGTCCTCAAAGCTTAGTGTTTCAGCTTTAGAGGCTTTTAGACATATTGCTATATAGTGGTTATCGACTTGGAGTTTTTATCTATTCAGTACCTTTGTTTTTATTATGTAAGATTGCCCACTTGTTTACATAAATTATTTATATTACATCTGCTGAGAGTGAATATTTAGGATAATGCATGAGCCATGGGTCCATCCAAGGCTACTAAGGCAACTTAACGGCTGAGGATGACTTGTCACATCTAGGGGGTGACTCAGGGGCATGACAAACTTAATATCAGAGTATTAGGTTTAAAGTGTCCTAGGATGTCCAAAAGACGACGTTAGGTAGAGTCTCTTTTATGGGTGTGAATCACGAGATATGTATAGCAGAAAGGCTACTAAGTGTTTAGGAATTTCCACTTATTTCATACCTTGGAGTTAAAAATCCAATATTCTTTTTGACTTATGATTTATGCATTTCATATCATGCCTCCTAGACATGCACCCATTCACAGAATAGTAAAATGTCCTCATCCGTTCAGATCTCACTCTAGCTCTAACTTCTCCAGTTCTAGAGCAGCCACCAACAGATATTACAAATGCCGAACTTCAAAATATGATGCATACTCTTGATCAGACCATGGTTTCTTAAGACAAATAGCCAAGAGTGGCACCTATTGTTCAGCGAACTGTTAAGGATACCAGTGCCATAAGGATTAGGGACTTCCTTAGAATGCATCCCCTGACTTTCTATAGTTCTAGGGAAATGAGGACCTTGTGAGTTTCATTGAATAGGTTAAGAGGGTGTTTGTTGTTATGAGGGTGGAAAAAGTGGATCGAGTAGACCTAGGGATTTACCAGCTAAAATATATGGCCCAAACTTGGGCAAAACAATAAAAGAAGAATAGGTTTCAAAATGCATCCCCTGTTAGAGTGTGTAACCACACTAGAAGGGGGGGTTGAATAGTGTGTCGGTATTTAAGAAAAATTTTTGCGGGAATGAAGAAGTGAAGGAAAATAGCAACAAGGAACACACAAGATTTATAGTGGTTCGGCCTTGCCTACATCCACTACCTAAGTTCAACAACTTAGGTTTTTCACTAACAACACTTTTCTTACACAATCACTTTCAAGCAAAGTGAGAACTATTACAACTTTTCTTTTCAAGAACTACTTTTTCTAAATTCAAGGTTGGAAGCTTTGACAGCTAAGTTTCCAACTCTTGACAACTCTCAGAGAAATGAAATAACTGGTGAACAAGTTTTTTTAGATCAGTGTACAGAGAATTTTGAAGGATGGGGCTTAAGAATTTTTTGTACTAATCTCTGGACAGCAGAAGGATGAATTTGATTTTCAGCTAATGTTGATATGGAATGTATGAATCTCTTTCTTTCTTCCATTTGATCCAGCAGCTTGTCAATGTATTTATAGTAGTAGCAATGAATGTACCCGTTGTGATTTGATTTGTATCCGTTGTGATTTGATTTGTATCCGTTGTGTAGTTCAACAACTGCATTTAATGAACCTGACACACATATTGGTCGACTAATTTTAGCAACTGGTCGACTAGTTTTAGCAACTGGTCGACTAGTTTTACCAACTAGTCGACTAGTCTGATTTCCAGTATCCTACTGGAATATAAACTGGTCGACTAGTTTTGTCAACTGGTCGACTAGTTTGATTTCTAGTATCCTACTGGAATACAAACTGGTCGACTAGTTTTATCAACTGGTCGGCTAATTTGATTTCCAGTGTCCTACTGGAATACAAACTGGTCGACTAATCCAGTATTGTTTCTTCACAATTTCTTCCTTTTGAGTAGTCGAAAAGGTCCAAAGTGTGTCCGTGATTTCCCGAAATGAATTGCTTGCTCGTGAAGTGAATCATTATCATCAAATCTTTGACTTAATGGTTTAGTCATCAATCAAAACATGTAAGGACGATTTTCGTGAACCAACCTTGGTCCAACAATGCTAATAACCATATTGACTAGAAAAGAGGTTCCTTTCCAGTGGTCTAATAAGTGTGAGGCTTCTTTTTAGAGGCTTAAAGTCATTTTGACTTATACTCCAATTTTGACATGCTGGTTGAGGGTTAGAGTTTTTTGGTATATTCTGAGGCTGTTGGTATTGGTTTGGGTTTTTATTAATGTAGTAGCGTCTAGTGATCGCTTAATTCTCTGAGACTTCTAAAGACTCATGAGTGCAACTACCCTATTCACAATTTATATTTAACGACAGTAGTTTTTGTGCTCAATATTTGGTGATATTATCTATATATAGGACATTGTGATATTTTCACGAATCAACATTTCCTTTAGTATATTATGATCCATATAGAGCTAAATTCTCACTAGGATAGATGGATTGAGTTGCTAAAGGACTATGATATTTCTTTTTTATCATCTAAGGAAAATATGGTAGCGAATGTCTTGAGACAAAAGTCATTGGGTATGGGTAGTTTGGCTACTTTATCAGTTTTAGTGGGGCCATTAGTTTTGTACATTCATCCTTTTGATAATTTTTTGTCCAGATTCTATCTATATATTTATTCCATATTTTGTTAGTGTTGCTGCTCTTTCTACTTTGTTTGATCAGATCAACAACACCAATCTGAGGATCTCGACATTATTGTGATTTGTGATCAGTTGTTGCGGGGTGAACCTGATAGAGCTACTTTGGATTCTAAAGGTGTTTTGAGATTTGAGGATCGTACCTATTATCCTTGGGTTAGATTTAACTCAATTAACCCTTCATGAGGCCCATATTCTTGATATTCCATCCATCCAAGTAAAACAAAGACGTATAGGGATTTATTACAACTTTACATGGAGTGGTATGAAGAGGAACATTTCAGTGTTTGTATATCGTTGCTTTAACTATTAGTAGGTCAAGTTTGATCTTCATATATCCAGTGGATTAATGTAGAGACTTCCCATTCTCGAACAGAAGTGGGAGCAGATTACTATGGATTTCATCTTAGGGTTACCTCCTACCTCCCCTAGTCATAATTTAAGTTTAGGTAATTGTTGATAGGCTAAGTCTGCATACTTTATTCTTGTTCATACTTTTTATAGTGTAGGGAAGTTGGCCCATATTTACCTTAAACAGGTGGTTCAGTTGCATGATCTATAGTTTCCATCATTTCAGATCGTGACACTTAATTTACATCTCAGTTCTAGAGAACTATACAATAGGGTATGGGTACTAAGGTTCATCTTACCATACCTTTTCATCCTCAAATAGATGGTTAGTCTAAGAGGACCATTTGGGTCCCAGAGGACATGCTGCAAGATTTTTTTTTCTTGACTTTGGTGGTTCATAGGATCAATATTAAGCCTTGGTAGAGTTTGCTTGTAACAAGAACTATCATTCCAGCATTCAGATGGAACCCTTCAAGGCTTTGTTTGGTAGACATCGCCTTTCACCAGTTGGTTGGTTTGATGGGTTTGAGTATTGACTTTAGATGACATATTTTCTTTATGAGGCTTTTGATAGTGTGTGCTTGATTTAGGATATACTTGGGGCAGCCTAGAGTAGCAGAAGAGTTACTCTGACCATCAACATCATTCTTTGGAGTTTACTTTTTGTTATTGTGTTTTTTGTAGGTGTATCCAATAAAGGGAATGATGAAGTTTGAAAAGGGGGGAAAAGTTAAGCCTTAGGTATATTAGCCTTTTAGTGATCCTCAGCCGTATTGGTAGTATTGCATATAAGTTAGCCTTACCTCCGATGTTTTCTCTGTGATTTTGGTATTTTTGTGTATCTATGTTGAGGTGGTACATCCTAGATAAGTCGCATGTGCTTCGATATGATTCTACTCAAGTAGATGATGGTTTATCTATGGTTGAGGAGCCAGTGCTTATCTTTGCTAGAAAGATTAGAAAGTTGAGTTCCAGGGAGATTTGATGGTTAAGGTTAAGTGGAGGGATCATCCCATGGAGGAGGCTACTTGGGAGATCGAGAGTGAGTTGAGATCTCAATATTTGCAGTTGTTTGTTCATTCAAGTAATTCCTTTTTCTGACTTTTGGGGATGAAAGTCTTTTTAGTAGTAAGTGTTGTAATGACCCGTACAATTATTTTTGCATTCTTGCATTTTTTTAATTTCTTGTAGTGTCCCTAAGTAATTTATGACTTATAAGAATCGACGGTTCGGTTCTTAGGTTGTTCATTTGTTTGTTATGTTTGTTTCCTTATTTTAGAGTTGTAACTGTTTAAATCATTAACTTCAATCAACATTTTTTGAGAAAAAAATTGGTATCAAATATCAATAGTTCTTTTAGCTCCAAATATGTATTTTGGTCTAGATGAACTCTTTGTTTGTGTCTAGAGGCCTTCATTGTGATTTTATCTAATGTGTGATTTATGCTTGTTGGAGTTCAAAAGTTTAACTTTGGTTGAATTTTAATAATCAGAGCATTGGATTGAAAATCTGGCTGTGTTATCAGCTCTGAAGTGTCCAGTTTGGATTAGGTGAGCTATTTGTTCAGGCCACTGGTGAGTCGGACTCATTTCAAGTACTCGATTGGAATTATAGTAATTTTGGCTATGGTTTGACTTTATTTAACATTTCTTAATCTCGAATAAAAATTTCATCTGTGCTCTTGAGTTAGGAATGTCATTTCCACATAGATAGCATATCTGGTGTGTGTTTATTAAATTTTGAACGTATTTCGAGCATTTTGTTCGTTATTAATCTTAGACTAGTTTCTGGTGCATCAGCTATTGCTGGTGCAGTCACCTAGTCCTTTATGCATTTATAGAGAGTGGTTGCATTTATGGAGGTTTGGTTGAGTTGACCTTCACATTCTTGGCCAGTTCAATGCATTTCCAAAGGAGGAACCTTAGATCGGCCAGCCACATCCCCTTCGCTGGTTGGTCACCACGTTGGCGATGGTTCAGCTGAGTGTTGGACTATGTCGTGGTCAAGTGGCTAGCATTTTTACAAGGAAATCCCTGGCTGTATATAATTTCAAAAACCCATATTTTTTTCCATTCTTCATTATTTTTTCATCTTTAAAGATCAAAATCCTCCATTGATACCATTGGGGTTTTGAACGTAATATTGAGTAACATTGAAAATTATATTTATTCCACTGTTCTTTAATTATTGGTAAGTTTCTACTCTAATTTCATCAAATTTGATCAAAATGTTCCCCAAAATTTCCAAGTTATTTCTTCACTTTATTTCTTTTATTTTAGCTCATTTTTTGCTCGTCTTAGCTCAAAATTCATGTTATGACTTCTCTATGATACAAATAATATTTTGATACTTTATTTAAAGATTTATATTCGCAGGCTCGTAGGCCCGTTTTGACTCGAAATTAGACCCCAACTATAATTATAACTTTATGGATATTATTTGAATCCTTTTTAATGTGTAGATTATTGTTTTTCTAGTTCTATGATTGTTAGAGCATTTCTTGAGCTATTTTTCCTGGTATTTGTGAGCTTTTCTTCAGACGCTAGGTAGGCTTTGCTTACCAATCTATGATTGGGTTTGTATTTAATGTAAATATAGTAAATATCTATCCTTGGGTTGATATTTTAGGTTCGGAACCCCTGACATTGTCTGCTTCTTTAGTCTACTACTTGGCTTATACATCAGTGTTGTATTTTGATTATAGATCATCATATGATCTTGTGTAGCCTTTATTTATTCTACAACATAGGTGGAATTTATGGGAAATGTTTGTGATTCCTGAATATATGGTTGGTTATGATTGCTGAACTGACTTAGCCTGTGTAGGGCTAGCATGACCTATTTAGACATATCATTTGTGGTTCTGCACGACATCATGAAAACTAGTTTTGATGCATTGGTTTCTATTTTTTTTATGGGCAAGATCCCTACATCACTGATTTTGAAACCTTGTTTGGCTTTGTGGGCCCCTTTTTAGTAATTTGAGATTAAATAAGTATAAATTGATGTTTCACTAGTTTTTAATTATATAAGAGTACAGATGGACTTATCCACTGATTTTGAAGTTGAAACTAAACTTGGTTGTAGCTAAGAGCTATCCATTGAGTTTTTGACGAATTTTGTACCCGATTATGGTTGGGCATGATCATTGATACTTAATCGTTTTGAGATAGACCCATTAAGGTTCGAGTATGTTTTATGATTATGAGTTATATACGGTTGCGAACACCATGGACCTTGTTGATTCAGGCTTGCGAGTGAACTATTACGACCTGATTTCTTAGATCATGATGGCACCTTCTATCCCACCAGTAGGAGAACCAACCCTGTGCCAAAGCTTAGAGCTACCATCAATAATAGCGGAAAGCATAATTGTAATAATAAGGTATAAAGGAAAGTGAATATGACAAAATAACTGATTATAATAACAGAATCAACAACTCCCAAAACCTGGTATTAGTGTAAATAAAACAGAGCCTCTAAGTACAGAGTATAAACAAAAGTCTAATATAAGATGTCTTTGAAAATACAATAGAGACAAGTGCAATCCAAAACCCTGAAACACGAACGTAAGGTTCATCTAGACTTTATTTAGAATTCTAGAGCTAATAAAACTAATAGAATTTAATTCTGATCTCATCTTGAAGGAAAGTTGACTAAAGTCAAAGGGTACTTAGTTTTAAGATCTAAAATAGGAAAAGTGAGATAAATCTCAACTGACCCGCTAGGGGAATCAGAATATCAGTCTTAGCAGTCATAAATGACTTGGGGAAGCTACTAAAATGCTCCAGAATACAAAAAGTTGCAAAATTCTCATAAATGACTATGAGGGTCATAACATGAACGAAGGAGGGGTATATAAAGGAGTAGAAGATATGAGTTATGACCTTTTATAGGTCCTGTCTGCCGAGCTTACGGGTTTATAAGGGAGCATACAGGTTCCATGTTTTACTAGCATTATGTCATATCTTTCTACATCTTCTATTCTTGAGTGTTGTTTTCTGGTTGTACTCTTCGATTGAATGGGAGGATGGAGGGTTTGTATTCACTTATATGAGTGTATGGGCACTCATTGGGATTTTCCTATACCTATTATTATATCGATTACTATTATTAGGGTTTGTGCTCTTTAGGGTCCCTCATGCTTTATGTTATTTTTGTACTTGTTTGTGGTATCCCATTCACTCGTATTTTCATTATTTAAGGTTACCGACATACCACAATTTCTATTATATTTATTCTACCTCCTATTAGCTGACCATGAATACAGGAACGTTCTCACCTTTGTTTACCTGAATCTTGAAAAATATCAGCTACCTTTCTAGGATAGCTACTTGTCTATGACCTATTTGTTAGTTTCCTATGTTTTCTATACTTGTTGATTTCTGTGACCTTTCTTTCTTTATTAATCTATTTATCGCTTTTATTTCTTATATGATCCAGTCAGCTGACGAAGCCTACTGGGTACCCGATTGATTTGAATATTTGGTACTATTTACTATACTTATGCATCTTCCTAGTGCAGATCCGAGCATAAGTAGTCACCATTGAGTTGATAAGATATGATAATTGATTTAACCTGAGGTCGAAGATGGCTTCCAATGTTCGGATATTACTTTTATCTTTCCATATGTTATTTTTGTTGCTTGTATTGGAGACAAATTAGTCACTTTTCATTTCAGAGTTGTTTTCATATCTTAGAGGCTCTATGTACCTGCTACCAGATTTGGGTTTATTTCAATATATTAGACTCCCACTTATTCCTTTCCTTATATTTATATTTATGTTTTATCTTCTACTTTAAATATATTCTATATTTTTGTCTTTATTGGGTGGTTTGCCTACGGTGGGTTGCAGGTGCCTCACGCCCTGAGAAATTGGGTAGTGACATCAGGAATTTCCCTAACTAGATAATGAAGTCATCCTATGTCATATATAAGCTCAAAAAAGATTTTTCCAATAGATCATGTTCATGATCCTCTATACTTTCATTCCTATGTACGTTCATGTATGAGAATAAAGAACAATTATGTCATTGATCATTGGTGCAAGTGTATACTTGAATACCTTAATCTACCTAAATTTTAGCCTTATTTTGAGAATAATTTATGGCTTTTAAGAGAATAAATGTCGATGATGGTGTTAATAGGTTTTGAGTACCTTGATTAACATATTCATAACCTATTTAGTCCAAAACAAGTGAAAAATAAAGAAATAAAGTTTAGACGAGATCACATGATTTGAATGACTAGTCTAGGAAAGTTTTAATTTACTTTTCTTATGTTTTTGTGTAGAATTGCATCATGGTTTGTTGTAAGATTGTTAGGTTGTTTTTGAAGATCAATTACAGGATACATATCAATGGTAACAAGCAAACACATCAAGGAATCAAAGAGCCAAAATCACTAGGAAATTAGCTTATACTAGTCTTACCTCGATTGTGGCAATTCAAAGAAGATTTAAAGGTATTAAAATAAGAAATTAGAATTCTATTAGGAACATTTGAGACCTATTACATGCTTTTAAGTTGATGGAATCAATGCAAACACAAAGAAGGAAGTAAAAATGCAATATAAGTTGTTGTCAGGCTAATTTAGAAAAGTTGATGTTTATGATAATAGGGCCTACTTTGCAGAATTTGGGAGGATTAATGGTGATTTTTTGGTCATATATTAAAGATTTTTTGCATAGAATAAGTTCATGGTATCGCAAAGGAACTCAGCACCTAGCATGAATTCAAGGATTAAAGCCCCAAAAATCACCACCAAGTCAGGCAGTAGCTGTTTTTTCACCTATTGATTTCAGCCATGAAAAGAGTGCCACCTATATAGTTTTTAGTAAGTTTTGAGAGTGATGCAGTCCACAATGCGTATGGACACAGTTTGTCCATGCTATTACTAGCACGACACTCAATGTATTCCAGGGCCCAAAAACGTGATTTATGACCTGAAAAGTTGTGGGACTAATTTGGTGTTGTTAAATATTATGTGGGACTGATTTTTACATAAGTTTTGGGAACTAAATAAGGGTTATTTTTCAACATATTAACCAAAATTTACAATCCCTTACACAACACATGGATTTTTGAAGAAAAAACATGCATAGGTGTATGTTTTGGGTCCAAAAACGAGTTTAACATTCTGGGAAGTTTGGGACTTCTTTGCTAATATTAAAACTTATGGGATGAGTTTTAGAGACTATATAAATGGTATTTCGCATCTATTTTAGATTAATCTTTTGACATCTTTGGTTACAGATGTTTTTGGATAAAAAGGGAGGAGAGCAAAAGCTCTTTGTTAGGGTTCTTTTTCTTAATTTAGTTCTCTCTTGTTTGTACTTTTAACCTTCATTGTAAATATTAATTGTAGACTCATGAGTACCTAAAAACCCTTATTTTAGGGTTGAGGCTCCTAGACTTGATTTTTTAACATAGTTTATTCTTGATTTACGTTGATTATCTTATCAGTTGTTCTTATTTTCTTATACTTAGTATTCTAAGGAGTCGTGACCCTTAGGATAAATCTATGTTCTCGCCTTGAATTTGGGAGATGAGGAGAGAGATTATAGCGTGTAGTTTAGAGAGTGGGATATTTTTCTCATAACTAGGAAATTGATTAGTAACTAGGATAGGGATATACCTAGAGGGTTCATTTGGATAATACGGGAAGATAACGTAATGCATTAGACCTAGTTGGGATATCCCAATTCAATGATGTGGTCAGTTTGCTAGGTTTAATAGGTGGTTAGAGGATTGAGAGACCATGGCCATAGTATCAATCTCGTGATCAACAATAAGGTGATTAACTAAACAATGCATTCACAATCATTACACAAGAAAGTTAAGTATGTCTTAACGTCGTATTTCTCCAAAACATGGTTATAACCCAAAGTTCACATGTTTTAATTTTAATTTTAATTTTACCATGTCTTTTTATAATCCAATAATTGAATAAATAACGAGAATTTATTTGGTCTAGTGAATAGCTAAATGTCAAGTCCCTGCGGGTTCAATACTCTAAAAAGAGCCACTATATTACTTGTTAGACCGAGTACAGTTGTGCATGTGCTGGGGACTTCGGTGTTAGTTGCTTCTCTAGATTAGACTTTTTCTTTTAATTTTTTTTAATTTGTACAAAGTTTTCTGCTTATTTTCTTTTAATATTTTCCAACTCTTGTTAATATGTCAAATTAGGATAAATATTAGTTAAATAATGAACATTCTTGTAGTATTTATGGAGGAAACACCTAGAAAGTAATTGTCTTATTATATATAATACATGTTATTTGTGTGGTGGTCTAAATTATCGTTGATCTTATTGTCTGAAATACAACTCCCTTCTCTCAAACCACTGTTATCAACAATTGTTGTTTGTGATGTTAGCAAGGCTAATTGTCATGTGGTTACGATTTTATCTAACCAAACATGCGGCACTTGAGTGATCTTGGCACCAAGTAAGCCTTTAAATTGACCAAGTCTTGCTATCAAATTGAATGGACGTAATGAGGTTAAGAATTGTACACAACACTTGCGACGTAAAGAAATCAAGTGTGGAAAGTGAGAAAAAATATAGAGCATTAAAGAGAGTTTGAGAGAATGAGAACTTGTTATTGAGTTTTTCAACTTGCTTTACAAATGAAGTGAGGAGGCCTTTATATAGGC
>JBDJHY010322355.1:1867-19105 GCA_039654485.1 Withania somnifera | reverse complement strand
TACGGGTCCTAAACATTTTCTTAGGTATATCCTCTGTCCGAATCTGCAACTGATGGTAATCGGATCTTATATTAATTTTAGCGAACACTACGGCCCCCTGAAGTTGATCAAACAAGTCATCAATTCTCGGCCTAGGATATCTGTTTCTCACTGTTAGTTTGTTCAACTACCGATAATAAATACATATTCTCATAGTACCATCTTTCTTCTTTATAAAAACCTAGAACACCCCAGGGTGACACACTGGAGCAGACAAAGCCTTTATCTCATAAATCTTGGATTTCAATCTTCAATTCTCTCAACTCTATAGGATCCATATAATATGGAGAAATAGAAATTAGCTTAGTGTTTGGCTCTAAATCAATAGCCAAATTGGTATCCCGCTCTGGTAGTAGGCCTGGTAGGTAGGTCGAAAATACATCAAGGATCTCAAAAATAGTAGGAACAAATCTAGGAGTAGGACTGTCGCCTGAATATCACAAATATATACTAAATATGCCAAACACCCTCTCCCTACTAACCTCCTAGCCTGAAGGCAAGAAATAAAGCTTATCGGTGCGCGGCTACTAGAACCCTTCCATACAAGCAGAGATGATCCAGGTACTGCTAAGGTAACAGTCTTGGTATAACAAATCCAAAACCGTATGGTGAGGGGAAAACCAATCCATTCCCAAAATAATATCAAAGTTAACCATTTCTAACAACATTAAGGCAATCCACTACTAAATAATCTCCTACAGGGGTTGCAACACCCATAGATATAGATAACACATCACTAGGAAACCCCAAAATGGGTGCAAAATAGAACGACACATACAAACAAGTAGACCCATGGTCAAATAAGTTTGATGCAGGTATAGAACACACAGAAATCAAACATGTAATCACAGCATCCGAGGCTACAACCTCAGGTCAACTTGGAATAATATATAAATGGCGATCACCACCATGATGACTACCACCACGACTATCGCCCCTATTATGCTGTCCACTACCTCAATAACCACCATGTGCCCTACCTCTAACCAGCGGAGGCACTACTCTCAATGGTTGTGCAGACTGGGAAACAGGCTGAATATTTCCCCTATGAGACAAGCTCTAGCATATTGGCCCATAAGGCTACACTCAAAACAAGGCCCAGACGTCATATTCTATCGAGACCCTCTACCAGAACCCATATGACTGCCCTGCTGAGACAATCCAGCTCCTCGTGAATACTGTGTAGGAGATGGAGATGAAACCTACAATAATGCATGCAACGGTTTGCTGTGCTGGCCCTGTGCTAGATAAAACTGACCACGACCCCTAGAACGGGACCCACTATAACCTTTCTGATGTCTTTGCATCTTTTCATTATGCTATCATGACTCACGATAAAGGGATTCCATAAAATTAGCGTGATCAACCACTGCCTCAAATGGACGACCATCAGATTCAAGAAACGCTACTGCTTCATGAAGTGTCTCTCAAACCATAGGCAAATCTAAGGACTCTCTCTATATTCTTAGGCATAAACTCTACACTATACACTAACAACTGATAAAATAGAGCCTCAAACTCAGTTACATACATCGAACCCTATTCAAGCTTTCTGAACTCTTCTCTCAGGTGCTCTCGCTTGGCCCTGGATATAAATTTCCTCATGAAGACCTCATAGAACTCATTCCAAGTCGACTGGGGTAAACCTACTAGTGTACAAACCAATAGGTGCCGGAATAGATGCAGCTATTGACACTTCAACTGGTGCTGCAATAGGTGCTGCAGGAACTAATGGAACCTCAGAAGTAGTGGGGGGAGTAGGTACTTTTGTAGGTGCTCTAGATGTTCTTCTTGCTTCCGATGAACGTATAAGAGATATTTGCAAAAGAGTGTTAACAATGAGTGAGAATCTTCAAGAAACCATCAAGGATGAACACATGACACAGGATTCAAAAGAAAGAGTTATTTTCCTAAATGTCACTATAGCCTTCTGAAAATAAGCAATGGATGTCTCCACGCTAATCCACAAGACTCTACTAAACATTGGTTCTATAGATAAATACCGATGAACCTAGGCTCTGATACCAATTTGTCACGACTCAATTTCTCAGATCAAGAGGGAACCTACTATACCACCAGTAAGAGAACCAACCCTGTAGTCTGAAGCCTAAGTGGAAGAATATTATATCAAATGCGAAAAGCACAAGTGTAATAAATAATATATGAATAAATAAAGAAATAATATAAAGAATCAAAAATGCCCCAAAACCTGGTATAAGTGTAATACAAACCACTAAGTATAGAAAAAAGGAATGAAAAGTCTAATACAACTGTATCTCCAAATATACATGGAGATTAAAAGAAATACTGAAGAGAAGCAAAAAATATGCACGCCAAACTCACTCTGAATCTCTGAAAGTTAATGAAGTCTACATGAACAACGATCTGTAATCAAGGTCAGGGTACCTGTACTTGAATCTGCATATATGCAAGTGTAGTATGAGTACAAGCTGCTAAAGCAACCCGTACTTAGTAGGCTTCGAACGCCCATTAGGAATATAACAATAATAAAAGCAGTAAATAATGGAAGATAAGAAATATAGTCAGGGAAGCAATTAGTACATCATGCTAGCTACTCAGATAGAAATCAAGTAACAAGTAGAATGTATATCGCTTGCTAATCACATATGAGGACTTTAGGCAATGAAGGAAAACGTACCCAAAATTCACACAACAGTAAATGTGATTAGTAACAATAATAATCAGGAGTCAAAAAACACAGGAGGAGAACATAGACGGTATACTTGTAACCTCAAGTAAGGGATGAATGAATGAATAATAGTATAACGTACAATATCCCACATAACATGAACTATTAAGTATCTAATAAGACAACTAAAAAGAAATAACATTACTAAAATGATACATATAACCTATGTCAAGTCCCCCAGAAAGAAGCGCAACATACACAGAAAACACGCTCACTCATAGGAATCCACATACTACCAGGGGTACACTGAAGAAAACAAGTGCAGAAAATAAATACAATCATATGAAGTAACCAGTCCTGCATACGTTTCTCCTCCGGTACCGGTAGGTATAGCAGGTAGAATCCATGGAAGGCTACCCTAAGTATTCCCGATATATCTCTCCTAAGTCCTATATCACTCCCCCAGTGTTATAGCAGCCCGAAGGCAAGGTCCATGGAGGTATGTCACCAAGTACGGTCTCTAACATCATTATAGCCCCACATCCCAAATAACAGAGCCTCAAGCATCTCATAGTCTAGCATCCTATGCCTTATGTCGATAATATCATAAAGTCGTACTTGATAAGTCATGGCGTACAATGTCTCAATGCAATAGTATCACCAATATCCTCAATGAGCTTGTATAATCAATGTCTCCATAACCATCAAGTATGATAAGTGTCAAAAAGTTGTACTCACTGCCGTATGATGACGGACTCAAGTGCCAGCAATTGTACGCACTGTCGAACAAAGTCGGTCTTAAGTCCCAACATTAAGTAGTCAAGTGATATTTCCCAGCTCCATGATGTAAAGCCTGGGCTAACATAAGTAAAATAGTATTACTAGGTGCTCGATACAACATCGAGTCTAAAACAGTTGAAAGGTTATTCCTTGTATTATTACTATTTGAGTATTCTAAATTATTTATTTATATCCTTATTCATCATTATTACTAAAATCAGTCTCTAGCCCCTATGGCTCAATAATCATGTGGTGATACTGGCTTAGCCCCAATGCACTCTTATTGGAGAGCTAAAGGCCCAACCTCTCTGTCATTAATGCACCACAAATCAGCAAGTATAGGTATATATGATCAGGTAATAACAACTACCTATACCCTGATCCTTGAAACTGAAAATAAACTTTACAATAGGGTTCCCAATGTTACTAGAAACCTGTGCTCCAAAATTAAGGACAAATCGAGTGTAGGAAGGGCTCTAAAAATAGCCCAGACAAATTTGACTATAACGGGGTCAAAGATGCAATCTTTATAGGATTAAACATTATAATTTTATTGATTAATGATACTACACAACAAAATAGACTCAATGAATGAAGAATTTTGCAATACTTTACGGATTATGACATAAGCTTATCAACTTCCCCACTTGGGGCCATTAATGGAGGAAACTAATGATTTCAAGAATTAAAACAAATAAAAAACTTACCCAAATCGTGTAGAAGTCAAAGGACAACACATGGGAATTTTTGTCAGCCTCGACTTGATGTTTGGAAGAAGTTTTTTTCACAGGAATGGGTTAAAACATAGAGATTTTGTTGGAAAAAAAATGAAGGCCATGTAAGGATTTCATAAAAATTGTCAGGCATTTTCTTTATTGCGATCGCGTTATAAAGAGTTGCGATTGCTTAGGGTACTAAAAATAGGTCATCGCAATTGCATAAATAAGTTTCACAAGCGTGTAGAGCAATTAGGAAAAGCTTTATGGCAATCGCATAAAGAAGATTCGCGATCTCGAAGTATAGTTAATGAATCGCGATCTTATGAGGAATTTTTGCGATCGCAAAGAACAAATCACCTGCACCAGTTGCAGGTTTTTGACAGCAGAATCAAGAGGAAAGAAACACTCCAAATCACCACTCGAAATGCATTTGGAGTCTATTTTAAGAAAAAAATTAAGCACGGACACCCGAAACAACATTCCAGACTCGACAGCGCAGTTAAAATCAAAATCTGAGGTCTTTTTAGGGAAATGTTGACCAAGTCAACACCTAGACTAAAATTCATAAAATTTCCACCAACACCTCATAAATGCAACGACAAGTCCAGGAAATGAACCAATACTTCTAATAGCCTAAAATAACCATTCCAGAGCTGATACAAGTGAAAGAATCTCGATCTGAGACTCCAAACACCAAAATACCACCCAAGATCTAAATTAGACCTTAAGCTTAACTAAAAACCACAATTGAATACAAATTGCAAAAGAAAACTCCAAAACACAAACTTAAGGTCAATCTTGATTTTTTAGGCATTTGGAGCTAATAGAACTATTGAAATTTAATTCCGAGCTCATTTTTAAGTAAAGTTGACTTTGAAAAATGAGTACATAGTTTTAGACTCTAAAATAGGTAATTTGAGATATTTCTCAACTAAGCTGCCTAGGATCCGAACTACTGGTCCCAGCAAGTCATATATGACTTGGGACAACTATTGAAATGCTCTAGAATGCAAAACGTCACATATTTATAATTAATGACCATGAGGTTCATTACATTGTCCCATTTGGGTGTCGAGGTGGCACCACTAGATTCTCAAGATTCACATTCTCCAACTATAACCCCTAGATCATGTTTAACTTGTGGTGCTTCGAGAAATATTATGAAACCGTGTCCTTATTGCATACTATAGAGGACTCAATTAATCTCCTTGAATTATTAGGCCTCATGTACAACACTGTTTCCTTCTGCCATAGGTAGGGTAAGAGCACCAGAAGGTAGAGCTGCTTTGCCAGAAGACAGGGTTACAGGTCGAGGCATAAGTTAGCTTAGAGGTATTGGGATGTAGTGTGACACATTCCCAGTTAGGCTCGAGGTAGATATTTTTGACACGTCTTTCACGAATATAATTCTAGTTTGTCTTCGACTTGTTTTATGTAACTAACTCAAATATACTACGTTTAGTTTTTTTGCATACTTCATCTCTAGTCTAGTCATGGCATGTGGTTATCTTCTAGTATCTGTCATGTTCTTACCAATGAGTTGTTTCTATAGTGGTGAATTAGATGTGTCAATCCTATGTGGATGCTTTATTGAGTCACAGTGCGTGGGATGAATTTCCCTTCTTGATATGGTATAGCTCAATGTGGTATTGTACCTTGCAGTTTGTACTAGTCTGGGGGTTGCATGGTTAGAAAATTAGGTTCACATGCTATAGATGCAATGCCTTTAGTAAGATAAGAAGTAAATCTTAGTGGTTAAGGTGAAGGATGGCATTATGGATGCATTATTGTAATGACTCTCATGTTCATTTATGATAAATGCTCCACTCTTTGCATTCTAGGGCATTTTAGTAGCTTCCCTAAGTCATTTATGACTTCTTGTGAGTTGTATTTTGATTCCCTAACAGCTTAATTAAGAAATATCTCTAATTGCCTATTTTAGAGCCTAAAACTAAGTACTCATTGACCAAAGTCAACTTTTCTCCAAAACGAGCTTGGAATTAAATTTTGCTAGCTCCAAAACGCCAAACAAAGTCAAGATTGACCTTAAGTTTGTGGTTTGGAGCTTTTGTTTGTAACTTATGCCAATTTGTGGATTTAGTTAAGTTTAAGGCCTAAAGTAGAGCTTGGGTTGTATTTTGGGGTTCGGATTGTCAGATATGGAATTTTGACACTTCCAGCAGCTCCAAAAGGATAATGTTCGGCTAGTGGAGTTGTTGGTTTAGTTTCTGGACTTTTCATTGCATTTTCGAGGTGTTCGTGGATGAATTACTTGAAACATAGCTTAAGTGTTAACTTGGTCAACATTTACCCAAAACGACTTTGGATTTCAATTTCGTTTATGCCATTGAGTCTGGAATGTCGTTACAGGTATGTGTGCATAGTTTTTTGCATAAATTGCTCCGAATGCATTTCGAGTGGTAATTCGGGGCACCTTCTTCTCCTTAACATTGTTATCCAAACCAGCAACTGGTGCAGGTGCAGTTACTCATTGCGATCGCGTGAGGCCATACGTGATCACAATGTGCAAAATACTTCTCCTGCGTGATCGCGACACCTTTCACGTGATGGCGATTTGTCCAGAATTTACTCTACAATGACTAGTCCTCAGTACTCTACGGGATCATGTAGTAAGTCCACGCAATCGCGATGCCTTCAGTAACTAGCAGTACATAAACCCCTGCAAGATGCTTGCTCGTTCTCTCAATAGAAACCTTATAATTTCTTCAGTTTCAGAGCAAAATACATCCCTCAAACATCATTCCAAGGCTAGGGAAAATCCGCTCGACATTGTTCCTCGATTCCTTTTGTTTTTGGGTAAGTCTTCCTCCCTTTTATTCTTCAAAGTCATTTGTTCCTCCATTGATGAACCCCACTTTTTGAAATTGATAAAATCATGCCATAATCCCATATATTTTTGAGAAATTCCTCGTTATTTGAGTATATATTGCTTTTAGGATCATTAATACACCGTAATTCCTTTGTTTAATAAATAAAGATCGCACCTTTAACCCTGTTGAGGTCAAGCCCATTTTAGACCAAATTTTAAGATCATTAATACACCATAATTCCTTCTAGGATCATTAATAAACCGTAATTCCAAGTTTATTATCCATACCAGCGAGGGGGTGCGCAAGCCCATTTTAGGCCAAGTCTGGAACTTAGCATAAAATATACCGTTAGACTCGTACTAAAATATAGAATACTTTAGTTCAAGTTTCAAATCTTTCAGATATCTTTTGACGTGATTCAGAGTAAGATTCGTGACATTGCAGTGCTTTATCGTCGAAAAACAGGAAGGCTCTGTGGGGCTATCTCTAGGCTTATAGCTATAATAATTGTACTAAATAGCATCCATGGGTTGGGTATCTAGGTGGATATAGTGATCCTGTACCATTATTTCATTCGGTCCATGTCGATATTTATATTTTTGCATCTGATTAATATAGTGCTCATGAGTTAGAATTTGACTACAGATACCTGTACAGGGCCTAGGATATTGATATTACATGATCATATGTTGATATACTATGGATTCATGACACGAGAGGTTGGTCCTTTGGCTCTGATGAGAGTGCATTGGGTTTGGACCAGTATCATCACATGATTTGAGCTGCAGAGGCTGAAGACATATTTTTGTAAGAATAATGAATAACGATATGAGTTGAGGAAGTGGAATATTTAATAATAATAGAAGTAAATGGCTTTTTTACTGTGTTGGACTCGATGTGGTATCGAGCACCCAGTAATACTATTTTTTACTTATTTTAGCCCAGTATTTACAACCTGGCACAAAAAATATCACTTGACTAATTAATGTTGGCACTTGAGTCCGAACCAGATCAGCAGTGAGTACAGCCACTGAGACTTGAGACCGACATCGTACAGACCTGATTACACCCTTTGAGAGCTACCATATTACTGTTTTGGTACATGTTACTGATTTATTAAGGATATTTGTGATACAGTTATACAATGAGGCATTGTACGCCCTGACTTGCCATAGGATGTCTTGATGGGATTGTTGATATTAGGCACGAGATGCCAGACTATTGAGACCTCTGTGGCTCTATGATTTGGGATGTCAGGTTATAATAACGTTAGAAATTGTACGTGGTGATGCAACCCCATGGTCCTGCCTCCAAGATTCCACGCAACGCAGAGAGGGGTATATGGAGTACGGGGGTATATATATATATATATATATATACACTAGGAAATTTCGGTTAGCCTTCCATGGTTCTGCCAACTGGACCTACGGGTATAAGAGGAGATGCATACATAGGACTGATTACTTTATGTATTGTATTTATTTTTTGCATTTTTTTCTTCAGTGTACCCTGGCTGAGATGTGCCTACGGTGTGCGTGTTTTTGGGTGTACGTTGTACTTCTTTCTAGGGACTTGACAGCATTTATTTACATTACTTTATTATTCTATTACTTCTTAATTATTATTGTTAGTTAGTTGTTACTTCATGCTATGTGGAATTTTGGTGTCTTACACTCTTATGCAATCATTTACTCTTTTACTTGAGGTTACCGGTATATGTCCATGTTCTGGTCCTATCTTCTTTGACTACTTATTTATTGTATCATTATTCATATATGTTGTTGCAAGGATTTTCGGGTACGTTATATTTCTTTCCTGAGATCTAATTGCATGATTTGGTATCAATACATGTCTGTTTTTATTTGATTCTTAATTGAGTAGTTAGCTTCCCTTGTTGTGCTATTGGATTCCATGAACCCTTTATTACATTCTATTATTTAGTGCTTTTATTATTGTTATGTGCTTAGTGGGCCCTCGAAGCCTACTCGGTAAAGGTTTCTTTGGCAGCTTGTACTCAAACTACACTTGCACATGTGCAGATCTGAGTATAGGTTCCCGGCCGTGATCATAGCTAGTTGTTCGTGCAATTTACATTTTACTTAAGAGATTTAGGGTGAGCTTGGTGTCCAGCTTTTACCTGATTTTCCTCGGCTTTGGCATACATATATAATCTCTACATATTTTGGAGACACAGTTGTATTAGATATTTTAGATTTCTTATTTCTGTACTTAGTAGTTCGTTTGACACTGATACTGGGTTTTGGGTATTTATTTGATTCTTTAAACTTTGCATCTATTTAACTTTTTGAGTATTATAGTTATGCTTTTTGCATTTGATATAGTATTCCTCCGCGTCAGCTTCGGACTACGGGTTAGCTCTTCTACTGGTGGTATAGTAGGTGCCACCATGATATATGTGAAATCGGGTCATGACACGGACCCTGAGATTGGTACAAGTAGGGGAGTGAGTCCCTGAGATTTGACATTGAGAGGGAGGCTGGTGGTATGAAAGAAATTTATTCAGATTTACTTTCCTGCACCTCCGTGTATTACTTTTGTATTGTTTGTGCTCACTGGGCTTAAGGGGGAGTCACGGTGGGTTTTATTGTGCTATTTGTACTTGCCGGTGGAATGGGGATCCAATAAGGTTTGCTACAAGTAGGGGAGAGTCCCTGAGATTTGACATTGAGAGGGAGGCCGGTGGTATGAAAGGAATTTATTCAGATTTACTTCCCTGCACCTCCGTGTATTACTTTTGTATTATTTGTGCTCACTGGGCTTAAGGGGGAGTCACGGTGGGTCTTATTGTGTTGTTTTTACTTGCCGGTGGAATGGGGCTCCAATAAGGTTTTTGTGTTTAATTTCTGTCCGATACTTAGTTATAGTTTACCATTCGATCCTTTACTCATTGTGTATATATATACATATGGTTTGTTGGGTCTTGCCTTAGCTGGAGCACAGGTACGTTCCCTTACTTTGGTTTAAGGTTTTTGGAGAGTGGTTAATACCCGTACGTGTCTACCATGATTTATCTCCTGGTAGACCGTTACTAACACTCTGTTGATGATATCGCACTCTGGTATATTTATCTTTGTGGATTATTTGTTAGTTTTACCGCTTTCCTACTATATTTGTCCTATTTTACTTCCTCGCCATTTCTTACTTGTATGTTATTTTAGCCCGAGAGGGCATGAGGCCTACTGGGTTCCTTGTTTGGTACTAATGTTGCACTTTTGTACTATTTTCATGGTGTAGATATGTAACGCCCCGGAGTCACCCCCTAGGTGTCACAAAGCATCATCCACTATTAGGTTGCCCAAATAGCTTCAGACAATCCCTCCTAGATAAATCATACTCTAATATACACTCGTAAGTGGAAGCATAACTAAGTAATATCATTATATTATCTATGGTAGGACCGTCTCACATAAGTCAATAAAAGACAATACTAGAATAAAGGATAATTCAATATCAATTCTAACACATCTGTCTAAAATCCACTAAGTAAAGATAGCTCTAGGCTGTTATGGACAAGTTCCAAGCCAACCTTAGAGTCAAAGTAAGACAAATCAAAATAGTAATATGTCTAATATCGATATCTAGGAAAATAACAACTCTAAAGATGACTCCAGTTCCTGGAACATGGGAACTCACCACTGTCTCAAAATCTCATAATGTAAGCTCAATAACCAGGAGCGGCTAGAAAGTCACCTTAAACTGCATGGATGAAGGCCATGTAGCGTAAAAAAAGGGTCAGTATTGGAATTACTGAGTAAGCTAGAAAGGTAAGAAATAACAGGTAAATGCAACATGCTCAAAGTAATTAAGTGACCATATCAAGTGCCTGAATCATGAATGTTAAGCATTGCACGAGCTGTAATAATGCCAGTAAATCCTTTCCCAAATCCATTTAAATATCAATAGTGAAATCAATGTGGTAAATGAATCAAATTAAAATATATCTAACTTCAAATATCAGTATGGGAGGTTCTATAACCGACATATAAGACCACATGAGCAAAATGTACAATCCAACATCCTCTTGTTGGTAAGGGACACATCAACACACCACGAGTGTGTATCATACCTATACCTAGTGGATCCAACAAGAACTTAACATGACATGCATTTAGCTGGTGTCACTTTTAAATCCTATGCTGGAAATATAGTTTGGGACCTAGTCCCTCGGTGCTAATACTACTCCCAAATATACTGCTCCCAAATCAATTCATTAAATCAATATTCTCATGTCCAATCTAAATGGGAAATATTGATATCAAACTTCTCAAAAAATTTCCATGTCAAGGTGTTATTATTAGCCTTAAATCATCATTAAATCAAACTTGTAAAATTTCGATAGTAATGACTCGATAAAATCACGTCTTCAATAATTGATCAAATTCACTTGTAAATATTTCATTACACTTTCAAATTCCTTGTTAAATTGAAAAATAATGATTCAATTAAATTATGATTTAATGAAAGATTATATGCAATAATACTTGACCATGACCATAAGCAATAACCCAAAATATAATGTAAAACAGTGGACAATTATTGATATAAAAATTAATACTTTAATGCAAAAATCCAAAGAGGGTTCTTGGGCATACTGCGCGAAAGGAAGCCCTTATTAATGATCCCGCCAACCTAGAACGTAGAAAACTTGAAACCTCTTGAAGAAAATCAGAAAAGAATCTTGAATTCCTAAGCAACTTGATGAACCCTAATAGCTTGGCTTAAGAGAAAATAAACCTTCTCTTTTTCTTTCTATGTTGGTAATTTGGGGAAAAATGAGAATTGGGGTAATATTTTAATGGGTTAAATATAATGGGTTAAGGTTAATTAAGGTGTTTCACCAATTAACCATTTAAATTACTCACTTAAAAGTGTTAAAACGTAGGAAACATTGAGGGGAAAAGTCATAAAAGTCCCTAAGATTTTCGTTAGTTTTTTGTGTTGTTTTCACGTTGTGCGGGTCGCACATTTTATTGTGCGGTCGCACAATTTGGGGTGCAAACCGCACATTGACTTCCACGACCACTTTTTCTATTGTGCAAATTGCACAATGGATTGTGAGGTCGCATAATTTAGTGTGTGAACCGCACATTTGAGCCGCACACTGAACCAGTAGGTCTACTATACTGCATCATTTTTATAAATTAGGCATATCCCCCTACTCTGAACTCCAAATGACACGCGGTTTACTATGTTGGATTCTAGACTCAAATACCTTTCTGTGGATAGCTCATGGGTCATTAGAATAATTAAATATTGGGATTTATGGTCGATTGAATTTGACCTATGTACGAAAGAATCTCAAAATGAGCAAATTATGAAGGATCTTGAACTCAACTTTGGTTCTATGAGTTTTTTATGAACTCTAATAACTTCCATGCTTACAATATACTTATTTAGGGATTCTAATAACTTTGAATTAAGTTGAATCTCGTAGGTTTTGAACTTAAGCACGGGCATAGGACAGTTCAAACACTAGATAAATTTTTGGGGCTTTACATTATCCCCCCCTTGGGATCATTCATCCTCGAATGAAAACTTAGGCTAGAAAGTAGCGGAGAATGTAGGTTTCTCACCACATGAATAGGAGGCATGCATGAATTACATAAATTTCCCATGAAGTATGACTTTAACCATATTTCAACTAACCCAAATGCATCTGACTTCTTGTAGACCCAAAGGTCATGACCACACTAATAATGTACAAGTAATCATGTAAGGACTCATGTAATGCCATAGACTATATGTTGCATATTGTATGTGAATGACATACAGAAGAAAATCTTAAATAAGAGTTTATTACCTCAAATTGAAGGAGAACTATGAAGAAAATAGATGAGGGTACTTTTGCATCATATCTGCTTCAGCTTCCCATGTGGCACTGTCAGCTAACTGATTTCGCCAAAGAACTTTGACTGAGACTATCTCTGTTTTTCTAAGATTGCAAACTTATCATTCTAGATCTGAACTAAAACTTCTTCATAAGTCATGGTGTCCTTGGTACTGAAGTTGTCTACCGGCACGACTAATGAAGGATCTGAAAAAAACCTACTCAATATTAAAACATGAAAAACTGGATGAACCGACTACAAATCTAGTGGAAGATCAATCTTATAAGTGGTATTACCAACCCTATTCAAAATCTGATATGGGCCAATGAAACGGGGGCTGAGCTTTCCCTTCTTACCATATCTCATGACTCTCTTCATAGGAAACACCATCAAGAAAACCCAATTCCCAACATCAAATTTTAACTCTCTCCTTCTCACATCAGCATAAGACTTTTTCCTACTCTAGGCAGTCTTCAATCTCTTCAGAATGATTTGTACCTTCTTAATAGACTCAATCGTTGTGTCAGGCACTAACAAGGCATTATCACCAACCTCAAACCAACCAATGGGGGATCTACTTCTCCTCTCATATAGAGCCATGGAGCTATCTGAATGCTAGCATAGAAACTATTATTATACGCAAACTCTATCAATGGAAAGTGGTCCACCCAACTGCCTTTGAAATCAAGGGTACAAGCCCTAAGCATATCTTCCAATGTATGAATAATCCGTTCTGCCTGGCCATCTTTCAGTGGGTGAAAAGCAGTGCTTAGATGAACCTAAGATCCTAATCCCTTCTAAAAAGACTTCAAAAAATATGATGTGAACTGAGTACCCCTAAGAAAATGATGGACAAGGGCACCCCATGCAAACAAACGATCTCACAAAGATACAACCTACCATAATCCTCTATAGAATAACCAATATGTACAGGTAAGAAGTGGGATGATTTGGTCAGGCTATCCAAAAACCACCCATATCGAATCATACTGACCCTTGGTTCTAGGAAAACCAATAAAAAAATCCATATTTATCACTTCCCATTTCCAAGTAGGTTTTTCAAATCTCTGCACCTACATGCGGACTTTGAATGCTCAGCCTTCACTTGTTTACAATTAGGACACCTAGCTACAAACTCGGCTACATCTCCTTTCATTCCATCTCACCAATACACTTTTTTCAAATCTCTATACATCTTAGTAGCACCCGGATGAATAGAGTACCGCGAGCTATGAGATTCTTCTAAAATCTTTTCTCTCAACTGATCGACATTTGGAATGCATAATCTTCCATCACATCTAAGAATACCATCTCCCCCTTTGGAGTAAACTCCATCTTTATATCTACCCAAATCAGCTCTACTCTTCAACTTAAGCAAGAATGGGTCTCTATACTGCTTCTCTTTTACCTAACCACTAGGGAAGACTCGGAAGCATTCAAAACTAACATACTACCATCGTCAGCATCAACCAACCTAACACCAAGACTAGCTAACCTATACACCTCCCTAGCTAACTCCCCCTTCTCCTTATCGACGTGAGTAACACTACCCATAGAAGATCTACTAAGGGTATCTGCCACTACGTTGGCCTTTCTTGGGTGGTACATGACAGACATATCATAATTCTTCAACAACTCTAACCACCTTCTCTGAAGAAGATTCAAATCCTTTTGGTCAAACACATATTGAAGGCTCTTATAATCAGTAAACCCATCAATATGTACACCATACAAATAATGTCTCTAGTTTTTCAAAGCAAAGACAATGGCAACTAAATCAAGGTCATTAGTGGGGTAGTTCTTCTCATGGGCCTTAAGTTTTCTAGAAGCATAAGAAACAACTCGACCATGCTATATCAATACACCACCCAAAAATAAAAAAACCCTCTGAACCATCTGCAAGGTGAGGACCAGGGCAGTGGTTAGCAAAGTTTTCAAATTTTGGAAAATTTCTTCACACTTACCTGACCATTTGAATCTCACCTTTTTTAAGTCAACTTAGTCAAGGGATCGGCTATGAAAGAGAAGCCCTGAACAAATCTGTGATAGTAACCGGCAAAACTAAGGAAACTATGAATATTAGAAGGAGAAGTGGGTCTGGGATAATTTTGGACCGCTTCTACTTCTTGGGAATTAACATAAATACCCTCACTAGAAATGACATGCCCCAAGAATGCAACTGATCTTAGCCAAAATTCGCACTTGGAGAATTTGGCGTAGAGCTTGCGGTCACTAAAAGTTTAGAGGATAATTTTCAAATGATTTTTATGATCTTTCTCCCTTTTGGAATATACCAGAATATCATTAATGAAGACTAAAACAAGTCTAAGCATTGCTTGAAGACTATATTCATGAGATCCATGAAGGCTGCGAGAGATTAGCTAAGCAAACTGGCATGACCACGAACTTAAAATGGCCATAACGTGTTCTAAAACCTGTCTTAGGAATATTTAACTCCCTAACCTTAAGTTATATATAGCCTGAATGAAGGTTAATTTTTGAGAAATGATTAGCACCCTGCAATTGATCGAACAAGTCATCAATCCTAGGAAGAGGATATCTATTCTTAACTGTTACCTTGTTCAATTGGTAATAGTTAATGAACATTCTGAGTGAGCCATCTTTCTTTCGCACGAATAAGATAGGGGAACCCCATGGAGACACACTAGCTAGGATAATCCCCTTGTCTAAAAGACCGCTTAATTGATCATTAAGTTCTTTGAGATCAGCAAATGTCATTCTGTATGGAGGAATGAAGATAGGCTGAGTGCCAAGAATGAGATCTATCCCAAAGTCTATCTCCCGGTCAGGAGGAATTCCAGGTAGATCCTCAGGGAGCACATCTACAAAATAGTAACAACTGACACAGAATGAATGTCAGGAATTCAGACTCGGAATCCTTGACCCGAACAAAGTAATAAATACATCCCTCGGAAATCATCTTTCTAACCTTCAAATATGAAATAAACTTTCCCTTAGGAACAGTGACACTACCCTTCCATTCAAGAATGGGATTATTAGGAAGTTGGAAACAGACAACTCTAGTCCTACAATCCATGGTGGCATGGGAATAATATAGACAATCTATGCCAAAAATGACATTAAAATCCAGCATAGCTAACTCGAATAAATCAACAGGGAAGATTTCATCATAGACTGAAATTGGACAATTACGATAGACTCTTTTGGCTAGAATGGTCTCACCTACTGGAGTAGTAAAACAGAAGGGTTTTGAGAGATTTTTGGGATTAACTCCAAACTAATTAGCAAAATAAATTGATATAAAGGATACATTAGCACCAGGGTCTTGCAATGCATACACATCAATGTCGTGAACTCTAACCATATTTGTAACAACATCAGTAGACTGCTCCTGCTCTTCATTAGTAAATCTCCCCTAGGCTGTAGAGGAGGAACTGGTGTAGGTGTAGGTGGAGCCATATTGGCTTCACTGTTTGATTAACAGGGAGGAGCATGAGTTAGATCAGAAATTGTAGGAGTTAAATTCTGAAGCACGAAATAAGACATAAACAAAGGGAAACTTTTCCTAAACGCTTAGTAGCCTCTAAGTTATAAGTATGTGGCCGTTTATACCTATAACAAAGATTCTACCTTACGCTGTCATTTAGACATCCTAGGACACAATCAACCTAGTGCTCTGACACCAAGCTTGTAACATCCCAGAATCACCCCCTAGGCATCATTGGGCATCCTCAACTATTGGGCTACCCCAATAGCTTCAGATGAACCCTCCTGGATGAATCATCCTCTAAAATACACTCATAAGCAAAAACATAAATAAGTAATATAAACATAAAATCTATGGTAGGACCATCTCATGTAAGTTAATAAAAGACAATAAAAGAGTAAAGGATCGTTCAACATTAATTCTAATACATCTGTCCGAAAGCCACTAAGTAAAGATAGCTCTAGGTTGTTACAGACAAGTTCCAAGCTAACCTTAGAGCCAAAGTAAGATAAATCAAAATAGTAATATGTCTAATATCAGAATCTAGGAAAATAACAACTCTAAATATGACTCCAGTTCTCGAAACATGGGAACTCACCACTGTCTCAAAATCTCAGAATGTAATCTCAGTAACCAGGAGTGGATGCAAAAGTCACCTGAACTTACATGGATGAAGACCATGCAGCGCAAAATAGCGGTCAGCACTGGAATTACTAAGTAAGACGAAAAGGTAAGAAATGGTAGGTAAATGCAACATGCTCAAAGTAATTAAGTGACCATATCAAGTTCCTGAATCATGAATAGCTATGCAATGCATGAGCAGTAATAATCCCAGTAAATTCTTATCCAAATCTATGTAAATATCAATAGTGAGATCAATGTGGTAAATGACTCAATTTAA
>JBDJHY010322047.1:0-19108 GCA_039654485.1 Withania somnifera | reverse complement strand
GAGGATCTAGTGAAGATTTTGGCTAAGGAAGTGAGAAAATTGAGGTCCAGGGAGATTCCAGTTGTTAAGGTGCAGTGGAGTCACCGTTCGGTTGATGAAGCTATGTGGGAGATCGAGAGTGAGATGCAGAAATAGTATCCACAGTTGTTTATGGCATCAAACACATTTTTTCCCATTTATTCCTTACTTTTACTTGACTTTCGGGGATGAAACATTTTGTATTCTAGAGCATTTCGATAGTTGCCCTATGACTTTCTGGGATCGACAGTCTTGATCCTTGGTGACTCAGTTGAGAAATATCTCAAATTCCCTATTTTAGATCCTATAACTAAGTACTCATTGACCAAAGTCAACTTTCCTTCAAGACAAGCTCGGAATTTAATTCTGATGGTTCTGTTAACTCCGGAATACCAAAAAAAGTTAAGATTGACCTAAAGAGGAGCTTGAGTGGTAATTCAATGTCGGAGTGTCAGATTGGAATTCTAATGCATCCAGCAGCTCCAAAATGTTGATTTTAGTCTAGATGAGGTGTTGGTACAATTTTTGGGCTTGTCGTTGCACTTTCGAGGTGTTGGTGGACAACCTCAGATTCTAGTTTTGTCGATTCCATTTAGTCCGAAATATCATTTCCATGCTTTTTGCATACTTGGATTTTCAAAATTGGACTCCGTTTGACCCCCGAACCCCTGGGTGAAAATTCTTAAATAGTGCAGCTGAAATATGCAGCTGGTGCAGTAATTCCTTAAACGTGATGTAGTCCTGTAGTCCTGTAGTCCTGTAGGTTTCATGGACTTTCCCTATCTTATGCCTTGATTTCTATTTTTTTGAGAATTAGAGACATTGAGACCATTTTTCTCTATTAAACTTATATTAATTTATTTAATGGCTTATATGCAATGATTTTAGATTTTGAATGTTTTATTAGTTGAATTTTTATATTGTACCTTCTCTTCTTTGCGTTGACTCATTATTTGCCACATTTATCCCTTATAATTGTTAATAGACTTACCCTTTCATGTGGATTAGGACAGGTGTCATCACGATAGAATTTTGAGTGGTAATACTACTATTTCATGCTCAAGTATCGAAACTGAGCTTTTCTTGTTTCCACTATTGAAGCTACTTGAATCCAATATATTCTTAGTGATTTTGATGATTTTATTACTTCTCAAATATCTTCCAAATGTGACAGTATTGGAGCCATTTATCTAGCTTGCAATCTAGTTTTCACTTATGTTCCAAATATGTTGCTCTAGATTATTATTTTATTTGTGAGAAGATTAGTCATGGTGACTTACTGTTTTCCATTACATGTATGAAGCAAGAATTTTTCCCATTCAAGTACTTGGGTTGGCCTTTTGATATAGGTAAAATGAAATTCTTTTTGTTCTTTAACGTAATCCAAAATTGTCAAGGAGAATTCAAGAATGGAATACCAGATTTCTATTTGTCGTGGGAAAGTATTTTAATTAAACATGTTTTCCATGCTATGCCTTCCTATTTGCTTGCAGTGATGCAACCTCCAAAGACTGTTTAAGATTATTGAAAATGCTCCTAATAAATTTTTAATTAAATGAAGCAGATGGTGCAAAGAGGTTTCACTGGGATTTTTGATAATTTCTCTTATCCTTATGCCGAAGAAGGTACCAATTTTAGAAAGCTTCATGATATCTTGTCGACCATCCGATTTTGCGAATCATGACGACACCTACTATTCCACCAGTAGGAAACCAACCCTGTAATTCATAGTCAAATCGAATGACTACTATATCAAATGCGGAAAACACAAGTGTAATAATTAGAAGATAAATAAATGTGGAAGTTTAAAGAATCAAATAAATACACAAAATTCGATATCAGTGTCAAACGAACCACTGAGTACAAAAACAAAAAATTCAAAAATGTCTAATACAACTTTGTTTATGAAATACATGGAGATCAAATATGAATGCCAAAGCCGAAAAGAAATAGGTAGAAGTTGAACGCCAAAGTCACCCTAAATATCTAAAAATAAATGAAATCCAAACGAACAGCTGGCTATAATCACGGTCGAGAACCTGTACTCGGATATGAACATGTGCAAATATAGTATGAGTACAAGCTACCGAAGCAACCCGTATCCAGTAGTCTTTGAGGGCCCACTAGGCATATAACAATAATAAAAATAATAAATAACGAAAAGCAATAACGGGGGTCACAAAAGCAAATAGAACAATAAGGGAAACTAGCTACTCAAATAAAAATAAAGTACAAGTGGACATGTATCACTAGCGAATCACATAACAGGATCTCAGGCAATGAAGAAAGACGTACCCAAAATTTTTGCAACAATATATGTGAATAATAATGCAATAAATAGGAGGCAAAAGGAGACAGGAAGAGAACATGAGCAGTATACCGGTAACCTCAATTAAAGGGTGAATGAATGGATAATAGCAAAACGCACAAATCCCAAATGTCATGAAGTGTCAATTAACTAACAATAACAACTAAGCAGTAATAATTATAATAAAGTAAAATAAATAACCGCTGACAAGTCCCCCAAATAGAAGCGCAGCGTACCTAGAAACATGCTCACCCATAGTCCCCCCATGACGACCTAAAGGTATACTAAAGAAAACTAGTGCAGAAAGTAAATACAATTACATAAAGTTACCAGTTCTGTGTACGCTCCTCCTCTAATACCCGTAGGCCTAACAGGCAGAATGTCACCACCCGATTTTTTGGATTATGATGACACCTACTATAGCACAAGTAGGAGAACCAAACCCCGTAGTCCGAAGCTGAAGTGGAGGACTACTACATTAAATGCAGAAGAATACCAAAGGACAAGATAAATTAATAATTTTTCGGAATTATTTAAGAATGAAATAAGCACTCAAAATCTGGTATCAGTGTCAAACGAACCACTAAGTACAAAATGATAAAATTAAAGTAAGTGAAATATAAAGATGTCTCCGAAATACAATGGAGATCAACCAAAAAACATAAGTCAGAAGAGAAGCAGGAACAAGCTGGATGTCAAGCTCACCTTGAATTTCCGATATGAATAAAATCCGAACGAACAACTATTTGTACATCACGAACGAGAACCTGTACTCGGATCTGCACATGTGCAAGTGTAGTATGAGTACAAGTTGCCGAAGTAACCCATACCCAGTAGGCTTCGAGGGCCCACTGAGCACATAATATCCCTAAACTATTCTGAAATAAAGTGGTGAAAAGAACCAACTACTCTAACACACCAACCAATTCTCCCATAGCTCTAAGCTGCAAGCAGAAAACATAACCAGCGGTTTAAAATAACATATACAGGGTGTAGGAGATAGCACTAATAAACTAACTACTCAACATAAACCAACAATAGTGATATAAAATCAACTAATAGAGCGTCATCATAATGTATAATAAAATATCATCATAACAAAATGCCAACACCGCCTTATCAGGCATCTCAATAAATAAATACCAAAACCAATAAAATAATTGAATCCAAAACAATCTCAAATACCAAGATCTTATCCTCAACCTATCCCAAGTGTAGGCCTCCATTCTCGAGTCAACTTATAACTCATGAGAAAATCCCACTAGTCATACTATAGACTTGAGAAGAGAGTCTATCATCACTCATATCGATCCCAATACACAAGTCCACCAGCGATAAGAAGGGTACATCCTGAATACTGAGAAATGGACTCATGGACTAGATTCTTAAAGGAATAAATTAGGGAAAAATGAACACTACATCAATTCTAACCTCTATGTTAGCCCCTAATACGCAAGTCCATATGTGGTAAGAAGGGTACATCCTGGATACCAAGAAATGGACTCATGAGGTACATTCTGAAATGTCTAGAACAACATCAGTAACTCATAACCAGTTTATAAATGATTTCATAAACCATCCATAATCATTATGTAAATCAATCCATACCATCCTTTAGCACTCCACTCAATCCCCATCACATACGTCCAACCGTGGTAAAAAAGGTACATCCTAGATGCCTAGAAGAGGACTTGTGGAAAGAATTCTAGTATGGGTAAGCCAAGGTAAAAGGGATCATCTTGTAAATCAAACCATTTTTATTGATTCCCTATAACTTATATAGGATATTCACGAGTCTATTCATGTGCAAGTTTCTTTTCTCGAGTTAAGCCATGACTTATGGGGAATCTCACTCATTGTTCCACTAACTCGTGTAAGGAGTCCTTTACACCAATATCAGCACCTAACACACTAGTTCATTATGGTAAGAAGAGTACATCCTAGATACAAAGAATGGACTTTTAAGATGGATTCTGAAGGAATACACTAGGCTAACCAACAACCATACCATTATACCATATTTCCTGACCCTTCTAGTCACACTAAATCTTGTCCTTTCTCATTCATTTATCATAACAGGAGGCATTTCCTCATTATGAATAACAAACTTAACAATACTAAAGAGGAAACATAATATCAATAATAGGTCTATTCCATGTAAGCTAAGTCAAAATACCTATACTGACATAGTACCTAATTCACATATGTATACATCATGGAAATGTCGTAACGAACCTCAGTCCTTACCTTTATATCATCAATAGCCTCATATACTGCAATAATGGAATGAACCTCGACCCTTGATTTCATATTATCAATATCATAGAAATGCCAAAATGGACCTTGGCCCTTACTTTTATACGATCAATAATTACATAACCATATCGAAATTCAGAACCCAAAAATAGTTATAATATCATAAGTAAAGAAGCACATGGTATATTGAGAGTAAATAAATCAAAAATCCCTCGCATGGGAAATTTATTAAATATGATACAAACTCATGAAAATAAAACCCCACCCACGGGTATAATCATTAAAATATCAATCAAAGCATGCAACCACATTCGGGCATCTCAAATTCTACATAATAATAATGAATAACTCAGATCTCTATAACCTTTTTTATTCCTTAATTATAACTCACATGCTTGACTCTAGTATCAGGTTGAATACTCGTCACTTTATAGATATAAACATCCCCAAATAATCTTCATTACTCCCAATTGTAAGAAACTATAAAATAAAATCCTAAGATACTTTGTAGAAGAATCAAGAACCTTCACTTGTCTTAAAAGAGAAGAAGACACTCAAGCTCAGGCCTTTTCCTTGCGCAAGGCCTCCAAATCCGTAAAATCTTAGAAAAATATGGAATTGTAATAATAAATTATGAAGAATAATACTCATATTGATAAACTTTAAATCGGATAAAAAATTCACCCAAAAATTCAAGTCAAAAACCCATTTCAGAACTTAAGAAATTTCATGAAATTCAAGTTACCTATGCTTTGGGGTGTTCAAATATCAAGATTCATCCAAAAACCAACTTCTATTTGGTAATAAAAATTACAACTTATCAATTACAAATTAGGATTTAGAACCTCAAAGTTTGATCTTACCAAAATCAAGAATTAAAGATGAAATCATGTTTATAAACTCAAAAATAGCATGAATTTGGTTTAAAATCTTACCAAGAGCTTTAATCTTTGAAAACTAAATCTCCAAAACTTTCTTAAGAGAAAAATCTTCAAAAGAATATTTGAATATGGGTTGGAACTCAAAAATGGTGGATGCTAGCTTCAAAGATTTATACATGGGTTTAAAATCATATAAAAAGACTATATTGCCCCTTATTAAAACATAAAAAAAATCCTGAATGCCTAGGCATCGAGGGCCATACGGCCAGTATGCCTTTCATATGGTTTGTGTTAATACATCCCAGGCTCGTACATGAGCCATATGGCCCGCACAAAGAGCCCTTTTGCTCGTACCAACTCCTACGGTCACCTGACAGTACACAACAACTTAATCTCTATTTTTAAAGACTTTCAAGTTTTCTTTGAAACTCGTATAGACAAACGGTATTTTAATTGTGAGTGTAAATGATATTTTGGATCTATCATCAAAATAGGAATTTGAGGTCTCGTCAACCCAATATGCATCACGGTCAAAAATATATAAACCATACTCTAAAATACCAATATGCACCCCGAACATCTAGAAAACTATCCAAATCTCCTTCTAAACCAAAAATGACATCCCGAATCCAAAGGAATTGATAGATCTAAAATAATAGTTTTCCATCATTGAATATTAGCCAAAGTCAAATTTTGTCCTTAAAACTCAACTTTATCTCGTCAAACGTGCTAAAATCACCATGAAAAGCTTAAAAACTAAAAATAAAGGTCCTCCTAGATCAAATTCCACTTTCTGAACCTGATGGAACTTATAAAATTCCATTCTACGACTCGAAGCGTCAAATTTTGAAAAAAATTCAACTATTTCAACTTAAAGTCTCCTAAAACTGAGAATTTCTCAATTAAAGCTTTTTTCTCTGGTTTCAAATCTAATCATATAAACTGATCAAATATGATAAGGAAAAACTATTGAGAAGGAAAAATTACAATTTTATAAGAAAAAACTAAAAAATGACCTTCAGGGTCATTACGTCATCCACCACTAAAAACTTTATTCATCCTCAAACATAAACAAATAGAAAGTAGTTGAAGCCTAAAAAAGCTGGGGATATTTTCCATGCATATTAGACTCAATCTCCCAAGTAGACTCTAAAAGTGGATGGTGCTTACTAAACTTTCACTAAATCTATCTCTTGTAGTCCTCAACTTTCTAACCAGCATGTCCAATATAGCCACGAGCTCCTCCTCATAATTAAGTCAAGATCTAAAATCACAGACTCAAAATGAATCACATGAGAATCATCAAGGATGTACTTTGAAAGCTTGGAAACATGGTAAAAAAGATGCAACATGCTGATAAACTAAGTGGCAAGGCCAACCTATAAACCTCTCCAACGCGCTCCAATATCTCAAAATGGGCCAACAAACCTAGGGAAAATCTTGTCCTTCTTTACAAACCTCATTACACCTTTCATGGATGATACCTTAAAAAATACTATCACCTTCCATCAACTCTATGGCTTGAATCCTTCTGACATCAAAAAACTTTTTCCTACTCTGGCTATCAGCGATCTACATTGAATAACCTGAACAAGCTCCACAGCATCACTTAGAAAGTCTATATCAAGTTCTCTCACCTCAATAGCATAAAACGAACCAATTAGGTATCTACGTCTCCTACCATATAAAGCCTCTAAAGGAGGTATCTAAATACTGTAATTATAATTTTTATCAAAGGAAAACTCTGTTATAGGCAAATATTTATCCCAACAGCCTCTAAAATTAATAACATAGGCTCAAAGCGTACCCTCTAATATCTGAATATCGACTCGAAATGAACATTGATTTGAGGATGAAAAGTTGTACTCATATCTAGCTGGGTACCTAAAGAAAGTGGGAAAGCTCGCCAAAAATTCAATGTGAAGAACAAACTGCCATCAGAAATATAGATACTGGAACACTACTTTGACGGAATAAAATGGAAAGACATAGTGAGCTAATCTACAATCATCCAAATCAAGTCAAAACCATCCATGGTGGTAGGTAAACCACCACTTCAAAATCCATAGTAATATGCTTCTACCCCCGAATAGGAATGAGCATACTCTGAGAAAGACCACCAGGTCATTGATGCTCAAACTTCACTCTTTGACAATTTATACATCTAGCCATAAACTCTAATATGTCCTTCTGCATGCCACACCACCAGTAGTGCTATCTCAAGTCATGATACATCTTTGTTTCCCCTGGATGGATGGAATATCTCAAACAATATATCTCTTTCATAATCACACTAGTCAAGTCACCTACCTTAGGCATATAGATTCTGCCACTAACCTCAAAATGCCATCACAATCAAGTACCTCTTTTTTGGCTCACCTCTTAGGACTTTATCTTTAATAAGGTGCAATTTCTCATCTTCAAACTTTTTTTCTTAATCTCTCTATACAGAAATAATGGGCCTCTAAAAAAGAAAGACAACCACCATTATCTAAAATCTACAAACGAACCAAGATGTTGGCCAAACTCTAAAAATCTCCAATTAATAGTCGCGCCTCAACTTGAATTAAAGAAAAACTACCCATGATAGATAATTTTATATTCAATGAATCATACACTACATTAGCCTTACCAGGGTGATATAAAATAGTCAATTCATTGTCTTAGTCAATTCAATCTATTCTAGAGAAAATCTTAACAGCTACATTCAATCACAAACTGCACGAAAGTTGTCCCTTTTTATATAGAGATTTACCCATGATATAGATGCGCAAAGGAAGAGAACAAAATTCATATATCCCTTTTATACTCAATTCAGAAACAAGATTGCACATTATCCCTATTTGTTCCATTTTGTGAAACTATTCCTCAATCAAGGAAGCCGACAAGTCATCAAAGGATTTTTGTGAATAATGGAACGGTTAATAATATTCATTTTAAACTCTCCTACGGTGATATAATATCTTTTCAAGAAAATAATGAGAGAACCCGTGGTGAAGAAATAAAGAGATCCTTGTATATCAAAATTTCAGTTGAGAAAATAATAGACAATTTCTTGGGTCACCCGTGGGAAGAACCAAATCATAATGGTTCCCCCTACTCAAAACTAAGAGGGTACATCTAGCTAGTGCCTTCGTTAAACTAATAGAAATTATTGGGTCTTCCCCTTATTTATTAGTATTAGTAAAGTTGGTTGAGGACTTTTACTAGGTACCGTTGGAAAGTTAACCCAATTGTATGATGGTTGCTTATCTGAGTAAGAAGATGATGGTTTCTATTATTGGTGCTCTGTCTACCAAAAGAAATGGTTGAAATCAAGTGAAGAAGGAAAGAAAGGTTGTGAAGGCGCTGACTCAAAGTCTGATAGGATTAAACTCAAAGGGAAAAGGAAATAGAATAAGCAAGAGGATTTACCATTGATTATGAAAGACGAAGTAACTCACCAAAAGCATTACCAATCTGGGGCTGGGAAGACAGGAGCTAGAAGAACTAAACCAAAAGAAAATACCCATATAAGGCTAGCTTTCAGAATAAAACCTCAAATTCAAATCCCTATGACTAAAAATATATTAAAGCCTATTATAATTAGTGTAAAGCTAACAGTAAACCCCATACAAGTAGTGATGCTACAACTTTCAAAAATACATAATGGTTGCCAACTCTAAATTATGGGAGGGATAATTCTTCTCGTGAGCCTTCAAATGTATAGAAGCATAAGCTATCATCTTTTCTTTCTATGTCAAAAATCCACCCAACCCAAATCTAGAAGAATTACAAAACACGATTAAAGACTCACCCCTCAATAGAAAAATTAAAATTGGAGATGAATTCAATAACGCCTTAAGCCTCTAACAACTCTCCTCACACTCGTCAGACCACTAAGACAACATATTTTTCTAAGTCACTTGATTCAATAGGAGACAATGAAAGAAAAGTCCTAAATAAATCTCCAATAGTAGTTGTCTAGACTAATAAAACTGCGATCTCAGTAGGAGCAGTAGGCCTCGACCAACAATGAACCACCTCAATCTTGGTGATATCCACCATAATACCTTTTTTACAAACTATATGCCCTAAGAAAGTCACAGAAGTAAGCTAGAAATCACATTTTAAAAACTTGTCATGTAACTTCTCTCTCAACCTATGAAGCATAATCCGCAATAGTTGTATATATCTGCCTCGCTCCTCGAATACACCAAAATGTCATCAATGGACACAATTATGAATGAATTAAAATAAGGTCAAAGTACCCCATTCATCAACTCCATAAATGATATTGGGCCATTTGTCAACCCAAATTACATAACCAAAAACTCGTAAAGGTCATAATGGGTTCTAAAGTGTTTTTAGGGATATCTAAAGCCCTTATATTTGACTGATGGTAGTCAAACCTCAATCAATCTTAGAGAACTGCATATCCCTACAACTGGTTGAACAAATCATTAGCAAAGAAAGTGAATATTTATTCTTAATGATAACTTTATTCAACTATCTATAGTCAATATATATCCTCATAGACCTATATTTTTTCTTCGTAAACAAAATAGGAGCACCCTAGGAAGACACACTCAATCTAGTAAAACCCTTATAAAGCAAGTCTTACAATTGTTCTTTCAATTCCTTTAAATCAACTTGGGTCATCTGATATAGAGGGATAGATATGGGCTTAGTACCCGGCTCTAAATCAATACCATAGTCGATGTCTTGTTCAAGCCGAACACCTAGAAGATAAGTAGGGAATATATCCTAGAACTCATAAAAAACTAGAACAAACTTTAAAAGAGGAGTATCAACATTGGTATCACAAATGAAATCTAAATTGGAGAGAAACTCTCTCGATCAATCTTTGAGAACAAAGAAAGAAAATCACCTTAGTAGGGTAGGGACCACAATAACCCTTTCACTTTATCTTCTAAATACCAGGAATATCTAGAGTAACGATATTGGAGTAATAATCAAAGACTGCATGATGAGAGTAAGCCAATCTATACCCAGAATGACATTAAAATCCACCATATCCAGAATAATCTGATTTACTCAAGTATCATACTCCCGCCATAGAAATAGCACAAGATCAGTACACCTGATCCACCACTAAAAAAGTACCCATGGGTGTAACAACATGGATAGTCACAAGTAGAGAATCAATCATCATATTGAATTCAACAGCAAAATAGGTAGACACATATGAATAGGTATATCCAAGATCAACTAATACAAACGCAGATCGATGGAACACTAGAACAATACTTGTAATATTGCATCTTAGACCTGTTCCTCTAGATTACCGAGAAAGAATAGAAATGATCTCTATTGCTACCTAATGAAGAAACTTCTCGACCACTGCTTACTAGAACTATGGCCCCACTATCATCTCTACCAGGAGGCCGACCACATCTACCAGTATGTGATATGCCGACCCTAACTAGAGGAGCTAGTTTAAAATATCTTTACATTGTACAGCATTGAACAAAAATTTCCTTAGTTATTGGTTTGATATAAAAAGGTCTCTTTTGTCAATAGTTTGGTCCAAAAATGTTTCTGGCCTGATTTTAAATGTCAATTATGTAGATAAGTTTTAAATGTTAATTATGTAGATAAGTTAATCATATAAAATACTAAAATGGTTAAAATGTCTTTACACTATACAAAATTGAAGAAAGTCCTTAGTTACTGTTTTGATCTAAAAATACCACTTCTATTGATACTTTAGTCAAAAAATGTCCATGTTGTTACTTACTGGGTCGAAAATATCCCCTTTTTTCTACAAATAATTTTTTCTTTTTAAATAAAAATAACTTTTTGTTAGAAAAATTCTTATCATACTTCAATTCGAAAAAAATTAAGAAATGCTAATATTTTTTATTTTATTAGAATTCTTTTTTACAGTTATGTAAATAAAAATTGAGTTATTATATATATGACTTAAGAATGTAAATTGAATTATTATATTTCAATTGATAAAATGAGATCAAGAAGAAAGAAAAGTGTAACTCCCACTTATTTACTAAGTTAAACTATTTGAAAAGAAAAAAAATCAAGATAGGGTTATCCAATTAGGTATAGGACGTGCTTAAAAAGAAAAAAATAATATATTTATTAGGAAAGGAAATTTGTGACCCATAATAGGGCATTTTTTGTAATAGGGACATTTTTTTATCAAACTATTAATGATAGAGGCCTTTCTAAACCAAACTACTAACAAAAGGACATGTTTGTTCAATTTCACATAATTTAAGGGATTTTTTTACCATTTTTCTTAGAATATGTCACATTCGTTAACTATGTTCATTAGCCTTAATAAATCATAAACTTCTAAGTTTGTTCCAATTGAGTTTAATGTATATAATTAAATAAAGTGACATATTTTATATTTGACTTAATCTACGTAATAAATATTGGGAACCATGTGCAAAATAACTTTTGAAATTTTATTGTAAAAATATCGAGTAATATTTTATTATGCGTTCATGAGCTTAAGTAGAATAGTTTCTAATGGGGCTGCTCATGGTTTGATTTGAATTGATTTTGGTTTAAACCAGAATCAAGTTAATTTATTTTTTTAATATTTTTAAAATCAAATCAAACTTGTAATAATCCTTCTAGTCATTTGGATATTTATGCACTTTTCTTGCATCCTAACTTTTTTCTATAGTGGCCCAAGTCATGTATGGCTTGTTGGGATCGGTGATTTGGTACCCGGGTAATCAGCAGACTCAAGTCAAAATGATTCATTTTCCTGTTTTAGAACCTTAACTTTAGAAATTATTGACTTTAATCAAAATAATTTAAAATCAAACTCAGAATTGAATTTTGACTATTACATTAGCTCTAGAACAAGTCTAGACAAACTCTTGATTTGGGTCTGGAGGTTTTTGGTGTGATTTTATATCTTTTTGCATGTTTTAAGTGCTTTGGAGTTATAAGTTTGACTTTGGTAAATCTTTTATTATCAGAGCATCGTATCAAAAATTCGACTATGCCATAAGCTCTAAAATGTCGAGTTCGGGTTAAGTGAGCTATTGATTCGGGTCTCGGGCTAGCCGAGCTCTTTTTTAGTTCTCAATTGGAATTATGAATATTTAGTTCAAGGATTGACTTTATTCAATATTTTATGAAAATGATCTTGGATCAGAATTTTGTCTGAGTCATTGAGTCTCGAATATCATTTTCATGCAATTTGTATATTTGGTTTGTGTTTATCAATTTATAAACTCATTTCTGAGCCTTCATTTTAAAGTTGGTCTTTGGTTTTTTGTTGTTGGTACAACAGTTCTAGTGCACATTCCCCACTTCATCACGATGTCTTTCCATGCAATCGCAATGCCTTAGTGGTTTCCTTGCATGATTGCATCCTCTTCTTCACGCGATCGTGATGCTCATATCAGTGTTCCACGTGATTGCGATCTTCCATCACGCGGTTGCGATGTTTATCTCCCCTGACCATGCGATCATGTATTACTATTCATACCAGTATTCAAACTAGAAACCCCTATTTTCAGTGCATTTTCTAATTCTCTTCACCTTAAAAATTATATTTGCTTTGTTGAATCTTCAAAGGTTGTGTCTTTGAGTTTGAGAAGTATTGGGGATTTCTTATATTCACCTTTTCTTTGTTTATCGGTATGTTTTTACTCAAAATTTCTTGAATTTCATCCTTAAATTCTTAAACTTCTCCAATTTGTTCTTCACTTTTGGATATTCATTTTTGCTTATTTTTTACATTATCTGAGCTCAAATTTTGGGTATGTTTTTCTTGTATCGAGAGGAACCCATTGGTATCTTTTGTTCAAGGTTTAGGGTTCTCAGTCCTACAAGCCTATTTTGACTCGAATTTTAGACGCATCTAGAATTCTAGAAATATGGGTATCATTTTCTTTCTTTTAACATGTATATTATTATTTTGATAGTTTCATGATTTTTGAAGCTATTTAGAGAAGTTCGAGCTGAGCCCCAATATTTGTGAGCTTTATCATCAGTTGTCAGGTAGGATATGGCTGACCAATCTTGAATTTTGTGTATGTTATATGTAATTAAAGTATTTAGCACATCCTTGGGTTGGGTTATTAGGATAGGTACCATTTATCCTTGTTTGCTTCTTTTAGTGTGATTCCTTTACTTTGATATTTTCGACAGTGTTATAGATTTCCCATTATGGACCTGAGTTGGCCTTGTATTGATTCTAGAACATAGTTATTTGGATGTTAGCATTGTTTATGAGTTTCAGGTATCGATGAATAGTTCTTAGTTGTTGTAGAATTATCCACACCTGTGTAGGACTAGAAGGAGTGATTGTGATTTATTAGTTGTAATTATGCACGATATTATCATGAAAAAATAATTTTTATGCATTGGTTTCTAATGTTTTCTGGCCAAGAGCCCAATTTCACCGACTTTGAACTCTTGCATGTCCTTGATGGCCGATTTTAAACATTGTAAGATTAAAAGTGGACATAAATTGATGGTTTTCATCATATTTTGATGATAAAAGTATAAATATGGACTTTTTTACTCTTTTTGAGCTGATAGTAGACTCAATCGTGTCTGAGTGCTAGACATTAAGTTTTATAATGATTTGTGACTCGACTGAGACAGGGCATAGATTTTAAGATCTGATATTCTTGAGATTAAACCAAATGGGTACGAGTATATGTAAGACCCCATACATGTTTCATTATCAAGTTTCCTCAAAATAATCTGGAAAAAGTATTGCAGGCCCAGTGTATAGTCGAAGATATGGATTGTAGTATCCATATTATAGGTCATACTATTGACCCGTATTAAGGAACTTTGCATTTTAATTTTCCGTTCCCTATTTCACGAGCCATCTCATGGACTCTAGTAACCATACTATGGACCATACTATTAACCTTACTATTAAGCCTTCAAAACTTGAGGTTTCTGGTATTTAGGATCACGAACAAGGGAACATACTATGATTTACAGATCACAGCCAGTATTGTTCTCCCATAGTGTTAGCCTTTCATTCAAGTTCCAAGTCCAGTTCCCAATTCAACCTAAGTACCGTGGTAATTGATACCACATCTCATACTGTCGATCATGAAGTCTCCCCTACAGGTTGTCAAAATACTTAAGAATGGGCATTCTATTACTATACCTTACAGGCTTAATATTAATTTATTTTGGCTTTTTCCTTGGGTACTATATATACCCACTCCACACATTTACTTTCTTAACTCTTGGTCTTAGAAAATACTCTCTCAAGCCCAAGGCTAGGACTTCTTTCTAAAGGTAAAAAATCTCAAAATTCCTCATCAAAATTTGCTAGAAAAAAAGCTTTAATTCAGGTATGTATGTATTCATTGAGGGTATTCTTCCACTCTCATAACCAAGAGTTGTTGTTTTCAATCTTTCGTTTCTTGGTTTATGCACTAGGTTTGTTTACCCAATTATGATTTCAAGATTACATCTTGTTTCCTGTGATAAATCCACATTCATGGACATATTTTGGTGAAAAATTATGATTTTCTCATGGATATATTATACCATTCAAGTTATTTTTAATTCCATGCTATATTTTACAAGATTTTCTGAAGTATTATAAGTCTATGATTAAGCTATGCATCAAGACTATTATTAGCACGTATAATTATGATTTGATTTTATGATCAGGATATGGTTTTATATGGCATACTAGTTCCTCTATGGTCTAAGACATATTATAGATTTATCTCCATATTCTTCTAACTTGTGCTTTACGTGTTTCAGATAATGCCTCCATGTATAGATTCAAGTGATCTATGACAGAATCCCTAAGCACCACCTACATTCGATGTTAGCAATGTAGAACTTTAGAATGCACTACATACCTTGACCCAAACTATTATGGTCTAAGTCTAATAGCAGGGTGCAATCCCAGCTAATGGTTCTATGGATGCTAGGGTTAGAGATTTTATTCCAGTGAACCCTCCTTAGTTCACGGGGTAAAAGGTTTAGTAATAACCTCAAAATTTCTTATATAAAATAAAGAAAATCTTAGGCATGATGCAGGTGTCTCAGGTGGATGGTGCAGAGTTAGCCTCCTATAAATTAAAATATATTGGTCATCTCTAGTATGCTCGGTGGAAGGATTGTAGGGGTAGGAAGGCAGCCCCAATTACTTGGGTATCTCCATTGATGCCTTTCGTGATAGGTACTTTTCATTGGAGTTGAGGGAATCTAAGTTTGAGGAGTTTATAAATCTGATGCAGGGCTCTATGTCTATAAGGTAGTAAGTCCTTAAGTTTACCCAGCTATATAAGTATGCTCAAGAGATAGTCACAAATCCAAAGGCCCAAATAAATAGGTTTATTCATGGCATTTCAAACTTGGTGAAGAAAGAGTGCAAGACAGTTATGTTGATCGTAGACATGAATATCTCAAAACTAATGACCTATTCTCATCAAATGGAGGAAGAAAGGATGAAAGAAAGGGAAAAATAAGAAATTTAGAACTAGAAATTTTAAGTATCATTGGTAGAGAACCAGGGGTGGTAGTGGGTCAAACTTTTAGAAGAAAACATTGGCACTCGTACTTTTATAGCTAGTGGCCTTATCACCAGCACATCTCATAGAAAGATCAAAAGAATAGGGAACACGAACCTCAGTTCCAGAGAAGTATTGTGAAGGGTTTATCTTGCACTACCTGCAGTAAATATGGTAAGAACCATCCAAGTGAATACATATAGAGTAAGGATGGATATTTTTGGTATGGCCAGGCTGTTCACAAGGTGAGAGATTTCCCTTTGGTAGGATATGGTGGTAGTTCACAACCTACGTCTACAACAGCTTTTTCTAGCAAAAATGTTCAAAGGGGGAATTATGGTGCCGTTAGTAGCAGTCAGCGGCAAAACCAACTATATACATTTTCTCTTGACAGGATCAAGAAGACTATCCTAATATTGTCAATGGTATGTGACAAATACACTCGTATGTTGTATATATACTTTTAGACTCGTATGTTGATATAAATTAGGAGTCAGTCTGAAAACACTCAACCCATATTGTTCCACTATATAAAATGGAACTAGTCGAGATGAAAGAGTTAAAAGATCAGGTAAAAAACCTTTTTAGATAAATATTCATCAGACCCAGTGTATCCCTATGGGTTCCACCACTTCTATTCGAGTGTAAGAAAGATGGGTCACTCAAAATGTATATAGATTACTGCCAATCAAATAACTTTCCCTCAATAATAAGTATCCTATCCCCAGAACTGATGACCTATTAGATCAACCTTAATGAGATAGATTCTTTTCCAAAATAGACCCTAGATCATGACGCCATCATATCAAAGTCAGAGAATATGACACTTGAAGAAAATTTTCATAATACGGTATGGTTACTTTGAGTTTGTGGTTATGTTTTTTGGACTAACAAATGCTCAACTTCACGGACCTCGTGAATAGAGTGTTCAAGAAGTACTTGTGAATGTTTGTTATTGTGTTCATAAGTCACATTATAGTTTACTCTATAAGTGAGCAAAGTATGTAAACCACTTGAGGATTGTCTTATAAACCCTTCAGGATTAATGTCTTTATGCCAAGTTTTTCTAAGTGCAAGTTTTGGTTAAGGACAATTCCTTCCTAAGCCATGTGCTTTCTAGTAAGGGCATTCAGGTAGATTGCCAAAAAATAGATGCAATAAATAACAGGCCTACATCCACCTCTCCTTTAGATAATTAAAGTTTCTTGGGTTTAGATGGTTATTATAGAAGGCTTGTTGAAAGATTCTTATCTATGGCAGCCCCTCTGACCAGATTGATCTAGAAGAAAGTAAAGTCCCAGTGGTTAGAAAGTGTTGGGAAAAGTTTCTGAGAATTTAAAAATAAGTTAACCTCTGCCTAATGTTGACCTTTCCAAATAGTACAGATGGTTTCTTAGCTTATTGTGATGCCTCTAGGGTTGGAATTTGTTGTGTTTTGATGTAGAATGGTATGTGACAACCTATGTATCTAGGAAACTTAATACTCATGAGAATAATTATCCCACTCATGACCTTGACTTGGTAGCTATTTTCTTTGTCTTAAAGATTTAGAGGAACTATCTTTAAGGTACTCATATAGATGTATTCAATGATCAAAAGAGCTTACAGTATGTGTTCACCCAGAAGGAGTTAAATCTTCGCTAGACGAGGTGGTTAGAGCTTTTGAAGAATTATGACATAAGTGTGCTTTACCATCCAGGTAAGGAAAATTTTATTAATGACTTGAGTAGATTTTCCATGGGTAGTTGACAAGTTGCCAAAACACCACTCATTACATCCAAATGCATATTTAAATTACGTATTTGCGGCATTATTATGTTCATTTATAACATTAGTTTGGTGAGTATCTCAGGTAAACGCATATATTTTTGAATGACCAAGTGAACGGAAGCTGAAACATTGAATTAGAAGAAATAAATGGGGAAGCTATCATGAAAGCAATAATGCTTGGTATTCAAGGTTGAGAAAAAATCAAAAAGTGTTGTGTAGTATTCAAGGAGGGTGTAGTCACTATTATGCTAAATTCTTATCCTCCGCTTCCCGAAGCCTCCATTACAAGCCTTGAAAAGTCCTTGTGGGATCTTAACCAGAAAACTTTTGAGTTAGTAATAAAAACAAATAAGGGCAAGCTTATGGTATAATACTTGTAGCATCTGAAATTCTTTGTGAGTGTGAGTGTTGTGTATTCGTCCCTTGTGTACTTGTATATATATTTTGGGATCTTTCGGGACTTTCTTTGTTGTGAGGGCATATGAGTAGTACAGGATTGGTTATGTTAAATTCTTCTATCAGTAAGGCAATTGAGCATGCTTTAGAACTAGTGTCTTTGAGTCACCTCTTGAAATTCGTTGTGATCACTTAGTAACTTTATGTGTTCCATTGTATCTTTTTAGACAATGCACTAGAAATTGGAAGGTGTTGTTCATAGGTTTGTTGACTTGTCATTAATACCAATTAGATCCATAAATCTTGTTTTTTCTTGAAGTGTGAGGTGAAATTGAGCCTAAAACAAAAATCACTTGTGTTTACTCGAGGACAAGCAATGAATTAAGTTAGGGGTGTTGATGAGTGGCCAAAATACTACTCATTACATCCAAATGCATAGTTAAATTGCGTGTTTTCTTCACTATTATGTCCATTTCTGACGTTAGTTTGGTGAGTATTTCAGGTGAATGCATATTTTTTGGAATGACCAAGCGAATGAAAGCTGAAACACTGAATTAGAAGAAATGAAGTGTCTTCATGGTGATTGAAAAGGGACAATCGTCTTGAATGGCGGACCGCCATCTTAGCACCATACCGCCATGCAGACCAGAAAGTTGATATGAGATTACTGCCGAAGACAGCAAACTGCCGTCCTTGAATTCGATCACCGCCGTCCCTCCTGGTGATGAACTTTAGGCCACTGACAATGATGGCGGCCATATAATAATAAATGGCAGACTGCCGTCCAGAACGGGGTAACTTAACCTGACCACCATAGAAAAAATTTGAGGCGTATAAAAAGCATTTCTTCAACTTTAAAATACATACACATTCACACAGAAGGACCTTTTGGCAGCCAAGACAAAGTCTTAGGTTTTTCACTATCACGACCCGACTTCTCGAATCATGATGGCACCTACTATCCACCCAGTAGGAGAACCAAACCCTGTAGTCCG
>JBDJHY010321937.1:0-11303 GCA_039654485.1 Withania somnifera | reverse complement strand
CTCAAGTTTAATAATACAACTACAAATCATCAACAAGGATCTCATCCAAATATAATTCAAAACTGAAGTAATAGTGAAGTCATCCAAATTCAGCCACTCGGTCAGAGCCTAGGAATATATATTTCAATAATATACTCACTCCGTTGGAGACTCTACATGTGTCTTTCAAACAATATCGCACCAAGTTACAGCCTCAACATATGCCTTACTAACAATATAGACACCTGGTCAAAGCCTCAACATGTGTCTCTCTTTATTTCCGTCATTTCTAAGCACTAACAAAAATTCAACTATTAAATGTCAACAGTTACATAATTATCCTAAGTAATTCACAGAAACTTGATATTCCTTATTAGGGGACAAAATGTTGGCCTTTCATGGGAAATTATTAACGAAAACATTAACCCAATTCATCTAGACAACACCGTAACCACAATAAGATAGCAATGCATCACAATCCATAAGATAGTAGTATTCCAATTTCATCTACTCAAGTTGGTCAATGCATTAAATTTCACATTACATTTCACAAATAATTCATCAATTACCAAATTCAACAATAGGAAACAATTCACCAAGTGATTTACTTTGTTTTTAGCTTGGCATGCTTGAAATTAGAAACCGGGTGAATCCTCGTCATTTCACCCATGCAGTTACCCCCAATATGCCCATTACTTCACACTACAATCAACTAAATAATCAAAACATGCAAACACTTCATAAAAAGACCATAGAACCTTAACTTGCCTAAACAATTCATAGAAACAATCACTCCCTAGCTTTTTCTTTAAGAAACGCCTTCAAATGTGCACGATCAAGTCACAAACATAATATGAACAAGAAAATATACAACAATAAGCCCATATTGCAATATTTAAAAATTATTCAAAAAAATTTCCCCGTACCCACGATGGTAAAATCGAAATTCTATTTTAAAAAATGCATTACCCATCACCTTGGGAATCTAGTTATCAATTTCATTGAAATCTCAATCCATTTCATCATCAAAAACCCTAAATTTCTATTTTTGAATTCATATGAAAACCTCCATTTTAGCTCAAAGACTTCAAAATTTAAGATTAAAATCATGAATAAGATAGTGGAAATCAACGAAATTGAGTTTGTAAGCTTTACCCAAAGATTTGGTTTTGAAATTCTCCTTTTTTTAATCTTACCAAAATCATTAAAATCATCAAAAGTCCAAAAAATAGGAGGGAAAAAAAATCAAAAACACTATCTTAATATCTTCCCAGGTCCTTCCTCTTTGGGATCCCATCGTGTTGACCTCGATCGCAGCATAGGTGAATTAGACCAAAAAATATTTCTTCACGAATGAGGTATGCTTCATGAGATTGTGAAGCACAAAGCCAACACACATTTTGAACGTGGACTCCATGGTCATGATCGCAGAGAACCAAAATCACAACTCTTCACGAACACAAAATGCTGGTTGCAATACAAAGGACTAGAATCACTTCTCTTCATGAACGTGAAATGCGGGTCTCAAATGCGAAAAAGCAACAGGTTCACCACCAGCAATAGTAAACAACAAACATCACACTTAGAATAAATTCTTAGAATGGACCCTCAGGATTCATTTAGAATCCCCGTGAATGCAATCATGCTAAATTCGACATTCTGGACTCAATCAAACTATCAAAACATGAATTTAAGGTTTTCTTGACCCGATATTCATTATGGTTCAATCTTAAATTAACTTTTACCAAAAAAATTAAAATGTCCCCAGAACCCTCAAAACATATGAGACCTTATTCTAGACAAAAACTCGCCTCCCTAAATCAATGGAATCATCGTATTTTGAATTCTAGGACTTTAGACCCAAATGTTGACTTAAATTTGAAAGAGTGTGTAGTTTCTATCATGGTAACTCAAGATGATTACCCTTATTACCGCAATAATCATTATATGGGGGTTTTACGCCTCGAATCTCTTAGCATAATCTCAACAACCAGTTTTAACCACATGGTTAGTTCTAGTTAAACCTACACTTATTAAAGTGTTTGAAACCACTAAGAATCCACTAAATCGTAGAGCTTATGTGTATACACTTAGTTAGACGTAACAACCACATTCAAACTAAAACCCTAGTATTGTTGCACCCATTGATCCCACAACCCTAAGTTGGGGTTTATCCACCATTAATATTAAAAAATGATAAATTGATAAGCATCATACAAATAAAATAGACTTCAAACTGCTGTAGAATAATAGTCAAAGATCTTAATTCCCAACACTTGTGTTTGTGGAAGAGAATAGAAATGATGAAGTATGAAAAATAAAAAAATGTTGTATCTAATGTAGTATCAAATTTTTTTCTCAAAATAACCTAATATTAGTAATTTTAGGGCATGGGTACAAGTTTAATATCTGAAACTTGAAATAAATTGCCTCTTAGCCTTGGGTGAAATGTTGGGCAAACCATCTTATTGCAGACGGATCGCCTGATCTTCTGACTGTCTCCTTCACTATATAGTTGAAGTATATTTCATAGAAAACTCATTGGAAAAGACGTTTGGACTCAGATGAACCATATCCTTTGTCATCTGTCACTGCATGGAACCCACTTGGGCGAACCTTCTAAGGTTGGACGAATCATACAATCCATCGCCTATTTTGTTCTTATTATCCAGTTGATTTTTCTTTTGATGGAAGACTTCGGTGAAATGTCTCAGGTGGAAAAAGCGTCCAAAAATCCCTTAAAACTAACCTTTTTTGTCCAATTTCTCGAAACTTCAAAATACCAACTTTGTCCTGCAAATACTTATAAAACACATTGAATCACACAATTGTTACTCAAAAACATGCATATTTTCATAGTTTTAAGTGCAAAATGTGACGTAAAATACTATCACATCAACACCCTCAACCTAGAACATTTTCTTATCCTCGAGAAATAATAAAACACACACATAGACACTTGAAACACCCCTAGTACATAACTCAACTCAGTAGAATCAATCAGTAGGCACATGTCACATCGGTTAACTGTATTTATTCACTAACTGCAACTTTCTGAGTGAAAGACAGAGAGACGTTTTACAAGGCTTGTGTCCCCTAGAATTACTGCAGTAACTCATTCACAATATATCTAAGCATCTACTTGCTCTTACTATAATTAAGTCTCATGCAAACACAAAGATTTATTTACTATGGGACTGGTAAAGTATCATCTCACACTGAGAAAGAAAACTTATTATGAATACAGTATCCATAGGCTTTACCTTATCAAGTATAACTCAATTTTTAGCAAGTTGACCTAAAACGTTACCGCCCCCCCTTTGCCTCTTTCATCATTGGCCTTTTACAATCTTCTTTTTGTAGTCCTTAGCCTCAAGCCTTTCTTTATGTAACTTGACCTCCTCCCCTTTTTTAGATACTCTCTACACGTAAACTTAATCATTTTGATGTATATTTCTTTTTTTTTTCTTTTCTTTTTTATGAGAAGGTTTCATGGTAGACATCCTCAACCTATGTTCAAACTTAGGTTGAAGATACATTATTCACTGCCGAACCAGGGCCAAGACAAAAAAATTTACCACATATCAACTCGTAGTATTTCTATATAGCCACCCTCGACTCAGGTTACAATGCGTAAGTCAAGGTACAAAATATCCAACAGATAATCAAGGCCTTAACAACTGCTTCTCATTTTTATTCTTCTTTTTATTGGGGGTAAGTTAATGGTTGGTTTCAAAAAGATGTTAGAGGGTTGAACTTAGAAACTCAACATTATTTGGCGATTCTTTTAAGCCTTAATGACTTATCAAAGAAGGCCTAGCATCATTTCACATCAACCTACTTCTTCCTTAGCTAAATTTGAAGCAAGCAAGTTTTAGATATTATATACAAAAAAGGTTTGACTAAACTTACTCTCCCCCACTTGCAAGTAGAAAACTTATCTCAATCTAAACCTGCTATGGAAATGGTCCAAAGAATAAAAAACAATTAGTGTCAATCAATATTGCCACTGAATCTTTCTATATTGATTTTATATATATATATATATACACAAGGGTATCAATGATTAGTGAAACACATCAAAATTTAAACATGTCTGAGGGAAAAGAATCTGGAAACAAAAACCCTCAGACGAATCAACACCAAAATATAAGGTACTACCCCTTCTCACAAAATTGCATCGTCCCAATTGCAAATCTTATAAAGTACAAAAAGAAAGGGAAAAGGGTTTGTACCTTTGTAATTACACTTATTTTGGTTTCCTCCCAATAGCGCCTTAGTTAGTGTCGCGGTACAATAAATCATCTTGATTACTCAGAGTTCATCGGGTAAAACCTTCTCCAAACCATGGACTTCCTCCATAGATCCATAAAATTACTTTATGCATTATTCGTTTACTTTAAACCAAATCTTATTTTGATTTTACAGTTCTAATGCTTCTCATGAGAAAAAACATTGTGACGACATACAATCCTAACCACTGGGATCTTAACTTACTTGGGAATAACGGTAATCTTGAATTACACAGTAAAACTAGGTCTCCTGGGCTGAACTCTCTATGCTCAATTTATTGATCATGATATTTCTTCATTCGCTCTTTTTATACTGATGCTCTTTTATAAGCTCTGGTATGAAACTCATCCAGTTCATTAATTTGGTCCTGACACAGGTTAATGGTCGCATTCCAATTTAAGTTGACCATTTTTAGAGCCCACATCACTTTGTGCTCTAGCTCTACCGTAAATGGAAAGATTTTCCATACACCAGCTGAAAAGGGGACATACCAATCAACGTTTTGAATGCAGTTTTATAAGCTTACAAAGCGTTATCCAAGTTACGAGACTAATCTGTCCAGGTATAACTCACAATTTTTGATAGTATTGGCTTGATATCTCTATTGGAAACCTCCACCCGACTACTAGTTTGAGGGTGATAAGGTGTTTCTCCCTTGTGCTGTTTCACCCCATACTTGGCCAAAAATGCTCTGAAGACCTTATTATAGAAGTGAGAACCTCCATCACTGATCATTGTTCTTGGGGTCCCAAACTTGGCAAAGATGTTCTGTCTAAGGAAAGCCACTATCCTTTTTCCTTTGTTGCCAGGCAAGGCTACAACTTCAACCTACTTAGAAACATAATAACCATCCACTAGGATGTACTTTTGGCCATACGAACTCACAAAAGGTCCCATGAAGTCAATTCTCCATACATAAAAAAGCTTGACTTCCAAGATTAGTGTCATAGGAAGGTCAGGCTTGCGCGAGATAGCTCCTTGGTATTGGCATTGATAATATGACTTTATAAGCTTATATGCATCATGGTGTATTGTGGGCCAAAAATAACTTCACCGTAGGATGTTTTTTACAGTTCAAGCACCAATGTGATGCTCTCAAGCTGGGGATGAATGACATGTTTCACGAATACCTCCTATTTCCTATTCTAGTACACAATGTCATATCATATTGTCTACACAGAACCTAAATAAGAAGGGCTCATCCCAAAAGTATCTTCTAGTATCATGGAGGAACTTTCTTCTTGCATACAAGCTCAGGCCTTCTAGCATGATATTGCTAACCAAGAAGTTGAAAAAGTCTTCATATCAAGAAGCCATATCCATCTTAATATCCATAACCCTTTTATCAAGGAAAAATATTCAATATTTGCATTAGCTCTCTCTCTCCCATTTGCCTCTAACCTTGAAAGGGCTATCAACCACTTGGTTTTCACACCTTTTACGGTCTCTCACCTCAAAATCAAATTCTTGTAGCATTAGAATCAAATTAATTAACCTTTATTTAGCATCTCTTTTGTCCTTGAGATATCTCAGGGCGTCACGATCGGCATGCACCACCACTTTACTACCAAGAAGGTAAGATCTAAATTTCTCAAAAGTATAAACTACAGCCAACATCTCTTGTTTAGTAACAGTGTAGTTATTTTGCGCTCCGTTCAATGATTTACTAGAATAATAGAAGTGATGGAAAATCTTCTCCCTTTTCTTCCCAAGAACAACCCGAACTGCTACACCGCTAGCATCACACATCAACTCAAAAGGCTCTGTCGAATTTGGGCCGACCATAACCGGTGAAGTGATCAATTTTCTTTTGATTCATTCAAAGTCTTTCGAATAAGCTTAATCGAATAAGAACTTTACTTCATTCTCAAGGAGTTTGAACGAGGGGCTTGAATTTTTTGAAAAATTTTGAATAAATCTTCTGTAAAAGCCTGCATGACCCAAGAATCTTTTCACACCCCTGAAAAAATTTGGTGGTGGTAGCTTTTCAATCACTTCTACTTTAGACTTATCCACCTTAATATCTTTTGCCGAAACTTTGTGTCCTTGAAAAATTCCCTCTCGTACCATAAAATGGCACTTTTCCCAATTAAGAACAAGATTCACTTTAATGTATCTTAGTAGAGCATTGCCAAAATTAGTTAGGCAGTCCTCAAATATGTCACCTACTATAGATAAATCATCCATAAAGACCTTCAAAAGTCTTGCACCATGTAATAGAAGATAGACATCATGCACCTATGGAACATAGTAGGGGCATTGCACAATCAAAAGGGCATGCGCTTGAAGGAGAATGTACCATAAGGGCATGTGAAAGTGGTTTTATCCTAATATTGTGGTGCTACGGACATCTAGTTATATACCAATCTAAAATGCATTACTAGCCCTAACCTGGATGGTGATCAAGTATCTGATCCATAAATGGCATAGGAAATGGTCTCGAATAGAAGCAACGTTAAATTCTGATAGTCCATACTCCATCTGGTCATAGGTCATAGGAAAATTAACTCATTTTTTTCATTCACAACCAGTTTCGTGCCTCCTTTCTTTGGTAAACATTGAACTGGACTCACCAATCTAATGTGTGCAATTGGATAGACAACTCTGGCATACAACCACTTAATAATCTCCTTTTTACCACCTCTTGCATAGGGTGGTTAAGTCTACTTTGGTGTTCTCTACTAGGAATACTACCATCTTCTAGCTCTATACGTTTCAAATAGATGCCTGGTGGAATACCAATAATATCTACAATAGTCCAACCAATTGCTTTCCATAACTTCTTAGTGAAGGCATTTACAGTTTCCTCATACACTTTCATACCTTCACCGTCATAATTTATCATAGCTGGTGCAAATGGCTCAATAAACAATTTCTCCTCAGTTTGCGGCTCTCTGACTTCATCTCATTTAACATCAATAATAGATTCCGTATTTATATACTGTGGTTGCTTCATGGATTTTCATATGTTGAAAGTTACTTCTTTATTGTTTAATCAAAATTTCATCTCATCTCTCTCAACATCCCCCAAAGATCTTCCAATTACTAAAAATGGTTTAACAATAATGATGGGTACCTCAAAGTCAATATCGCAGTTGAGGAAACAGTCCACTAGAAAGGTAAGGTTGTTCACCTTAACAAGTAGATAAAATAAAATTCCTATTATTCTCTTAACTAATCTTTTAGACATTAAAAGTCTCATAGTCATTGATTTGGTCATAATACCAATTGCATTTAAATTTCCAAAGGTATCAGGTTGATACTAGCCCCTAGATCACACAATGCTCAAGAAAAATAAAATATTCTAATAGTACATGGAATAGCGAACGCTCCCAAGTCTTCTTTCAATTGCACCAAAGATCAGGATGAAATAGCCCAACAATATTGAATACTATCTTCAGGCTCAAAACTGAATTTTCTTTTCTTGGTTACAAGACCTTTCATAAATTTAGCAAAATGGTGAATTTTCTCAAGTTCCATAACAAGCGAAACATTCACATATAGTTGTTTCAACATGGTCATAAGCTTCAGAAATCGTCCATCTTCATCTTTATTTTTAATTCTTTTTTGAAATAGGGGTAGAGGCAGAAAAATTTCAGTCACTTTCACTATTTTTTTTTTACCCATTTCAATCACAGGTTTCTTTCCCTCCATTGATTCATTCTCTTTCACTTTACTCAGATCTTCTTTTATGATTGAATCTCCGTACACTCTAGTCTTTTATGTAATCAGGTTTAGGTCAAAAAATGACTTGCCACTACGTGTGATGATGGACATACAGTCATCATCTCCCTTGGGACTGGATACTGAATTTCTTACATTCTTATGGTTCAATACGGCTGACATCTATCCCATCTGGAACTCTAATTCCTTTATTGACGTGGAATGTAATTCAACACATTAATATTTGAAATATTTTTAGTCATTTTCTTTAAGCGTTCTCTTGATGATTCTACTCTATAGAGTAACATAGCCAACATTTCCTCCATCCTAGAATTACTGATCTCCCTCCCAGATATTGTGGCGATAAATAAGCACCACCCCTCTTCTTATCATAGGTGTCCTTATTCCTATAATTTATATGCATCCTTTTTTGATAATCATTGTGCTCGTAGAAGTATTCTTTGTTTGGCTTCCCTAGTGGAGCCCCCCTCCCATACACACACACACGATTCTGCAGGTATCTTTCCTCCTCTTCAGAGTCTGACTCACTGATATCATATCCACCTTCCCCATAAGATGATACAGCCTTCACCTTTCCATAGATACCACCTAACAACGTTTTAGACATCAAGTCTATATGTGCTTACAAATAAGATATGTCCTGATCGTGCTACATCTTCTCTTCGATGTTGTTCTGCAAACATAACATCATTTCTGGCTCCACCAGATACTTCAAATTATCTAGTATGCTAAACCCTAGTGTTCCTTTTTTACAGTGTCAAGATCTTGTGACACCTATGCATATGTTCATAGTATGTATGACCCTCTGTTTATTCCATCCATAGACAATTTCAAAGGAGCATTCAAAGCACGATAGAATGTTTCCTTCAAGTAATTGTCTCCCAACCCATGTGTGGGATATTGCTTTATTTTCTTATTGAACCTCAGTCATACCTCATGCAATTCTTCATAGATCTTCTGCCTAAAGTTTGTTATTTCATCCCGCAACTTTAGCATCTTAGAAGGAGGAAAGAACCTTTCTAGGAAAGCCTCTATCACGACCTAATTTCACGGATCATGATGGCACCTATTATACCACTAGTAGGAGAGCAAACCCCATAATCTAAAGACGAAGCGGGGGACTACCATATTGAATGCATAAAGCAAAAGTTTAAAATAGCAATATATAAGTGAATAAAGAGCAAGTAATAGAATAAGAAAATAAATACCCAGAACCCGGTATCAGTGTCATATGAACCACTATGTATAGAACAAGAAATAAAAAGGTCTAATATAATTGTATCTCCAAAAATAGTTGGAGATCAAATAGAAATGCTAATGATGAAAAGAAACAGGTAAAACCAGATGCCAAGCTCACCCTGAATCTCTGAAGTAGAATGTAGTCTGCACGAACAACAATTTGTAACCACGCTCAGGCACCTGTACTCGGATCTACACATGTGCAAGTGTAGTATGAGTACAAGCTTTCCAAGAAACCTATACCCAGTAGGCTTCGAGAGCCCACTAGGTACATATCAATAACAAAAGCAGTAAATAACAAAATACAACAAAGGGGTTAAAGAAGCAAATAGTACAACAATGGATGGTAGCTACTCAAATAAGAATCAAGTACAAGTAGACATGTATTGCTAGCTAATCACATAATAGGATCTCAGGAAATAAGGGAAAATGTACCCATAATCCTCGCAACAGTATATGTGAATAATAATACAATAAATAAAATTCAAAAGAAGATATGAGGAGAACATATATGGTATACTAGAATAGTAGTATAAGGCATAATATCCCATATAACATGATGTATCAATTAACTAATAATAACAACTAAGTAGTAACAAGAATAATAAAGTAATGCAAGTAAATGCTTACAAGTCCCCCAGAAAGAAGCGCAACATACACAAAAATGCGCTCACCTGTAGGCATCACCAAACAACCAGGGGTACACTAAAGAAAAAAAAATGTTGAAAAGTAAATACAATCATATAAAGAAACCAGTCCTGCGTACACTTCTCCTCTTGTACTCGTAGATCCAGCAGGTAGAACCCATGGAAGGCTAACCTAAATATTCTTGAAATATCTCTCCGTCGTCCTATACCCCCCTCGTATCGTCATATCCTAGAGGAAAGGTACATGGAGGTATGTCACCATGTCTGATCTCTAACATAATCATAACCTAACATCCCAAATATCAGAGCCTCAAGGGTCTCAATAGTCTGACATCTCATGCCTAGTATCAATAGTCTCATCAAGTCATATTGACGAGTTTAGGCATAAAATGCCTCAATATATTGTATCACTAATATCCTTAAGGGAACTTTATCATAAATATCTCTATGATCGTCAAATGTGATAAGTGTCAAAAAGTTGTACTCACTGCCGTACGACGATGAACTCAAGTGTCAGCGGCTGTACTCATTGCCGAATAGCTTCGGGCTCAAGTCCCAGCATTTATTAGAAAAATAATATTTCTCGATGCCAGGATGTAAAGTCTGGAATAAAACAAGTGAAAATAGTATTACCGTGTGCTCGATAAAATGCTGAGTCTAAAATAGTTAAAAGGTTATTACTTATATTATTATTAGAATATTGTCATTTATTTATTTGTGTCATTATCCATCTTTATTACCAAAATCAGCCTCTATCTATCATGGCTTAATACTCAGGTGGTGATACTAACCCAGCCCCAATGCACTCTCATTGGAGCCATATGCCCAACCTCTCGTATCATGAATGCAAACATTCAACAAGTATATATCAACATATGATCATATAACAACAATTCCCTATGCCCTGCACAGGTATCTCTTGCCAACTTCTAGGTCACAAGCACTATATAAATCAGATGTAAGAAGTATGTATCAACACAGAACGGACGAAATAACGGTGTAGGATTATATATCCACCTAGCTACCCAACCATGTATGCTATTCAGTACAATTATTAAAGTTATAAGCCCAGAGATGCACGGAGCCTACCTGTCGTCCAATGATAAAGCACTATAAGTTCACAAATAGTACTCTACTGATATTAAATGATCTCTAAATGCTTTGAAAATTGCGTCTAATGTATATTCATGCTAAGTTTAGGATTGGGCTTCAAATCAGGCCTGGCCTGCTTGTCGAAACTGAAAATAAACTTCACTACGGGGTTCCCAATGTTGAGAGGAACCTGTGCTCCAAAATTGAGCACAATTCAAGTGCTGGAAGGGTTTCAAAATAGCCCAAATAAATTTGACCATAACAAGGTCAATGTTATGATTTTTATGGATTAAACATTAGATGATTAACGATACCAGAAGCAAAATATACTCAGAAAATAAAGAGTTACACGATAATAAATGGATTACG
>JBDJHY010321830.1:5094-19114 GCA_039654485.1 Withania somnifera | reverse complement strand
CATCTTCCACCGTACTTATCCATTCCTCCAAACCTCTCATTCTTCCATTCATTTCGGTGAGTTGCTTCACAATCTCCGTTAAGGAGTTTGCAAGCGTATTAGAGGTTTCACCTTCAAGATATGACATTGTACCTATAAAACTCAACAAACTTGTTAGTAATAATAGGCACACCTACTCGTATGTGTGCTCCCCCTTACCTTTAAGAGTTTATCCAAAATTACTTATCGAGCACTTTGCCCTTATAGATCAAAGATCCTCTAGCCTTTGTGGTAGAGTGGATTCTTGTCGACACTCAATGGACTTAAAGAAAACCACTCTTAAACCAAGAATAAACAATGAAAATATAAAGCAATAAAAGCTCACAAGAATTGGTACAAAGAAATACGAACATAAGAACTAATTCAACACCTTGTAGAAAGAATACTAAGTGCAGAATAGTTGTAGATTAGAATTGATGTTTGAAATTTGAAACTAAGAATCAAGATTAATTTTAATTGAATTGAGATGTTACCGGGGGTTGAAGAATCAATTATGAGTTGTTTTGTTACTTTATGATTGCCGTGGGAGGGCGTTGACTGCCGTTCTTAGCAATAGCTATAAGCTTCGGAAGTTTGACCGCCGTGTGGGATGGCAGCTAAAGATGGTGGTCAAGTTTAGACTGTCATCTTTGGCAGTGTGTTATGCTTGGAACAAGGGAAATTGGCTTGACCGCCGTCTAAGGGCAGACCACCGTGTCAAAGGGAGGCTAAGGTTGGTGGTTGATTGTCGACAACCGTCCATGGAAGAATGCCTAGGATGTGCACGGGTCTTTTGAAAACCGTCAATATACTTTGACACCCATTGGTCCTTTTCTCAATTACAAAAATACAAACTTCCAAACACTTTTCTTAACTAAATCAACACCAAAAACGGATCAAACACCTCCAAGTTGAAGAAAACAAACAACAATCTATGAAGATCTTCAAGAACACTTCAAAATTTCAAATATCCCAAAACAACTCGGAATTGGATGAAACTTGAATTCAATGCTCCTATTGCCTTGTAGAACTCAATTATGAACTCTCAAACAAAAAAATTTAAAAAAGTTGATTATGGAATTTTTGATCAAATGTACTTTCTATTCATCTTCTTCACTTGACTATTCATATGAACATGAAGATCAAGATGAACTTCAAGTCTTCAACCTTAACCAAATCAACTCAGAATTACACCAAAATTTAACCATGAATTCATTGATGTATGGTGAACGTTTTCTACAAATTTTCAACTACAAATTCAACTTGAAATTACTCCAATCGATCCGACTTTTCTTCAAGCTTAAGAACACTATGAACAATGGTGTTCAAGATTGGAACCTACTCAAATGCAAACCAAATCTCTCCAAATTTGGTTCCCAATCCCTTTGAGATATAAGGAATAAGAATTTTCACTTTTCAACCAACAACAACTACCAAATTTCTTTAAATCTGAGTTTGAAAATTCGGATCAAGGATGAACTTCAACCAAAAACCAAATTTCATCACATATCTCAAATCAAATCCGAATTCGATGAAATTTGAGATACACCATCCTTGAATATTCGATTGAAGATTGAACTACTTCGTTTTTACGAATCAATTCGAAATTTTAAAAAATTCGGAATTCATTCAAACTCAAACTTGGTAATAATGGTAGCACCCCCAAATCAATTCAGATGCGACTCATACTTGACATACATGACCTAAATTACTAGGAGAATGATTCCTAGTAATAAGAATCAACAAATAACAAAAAATCGAGTGACTGCATTTTTTTGAATTTTTTTTTGGAATTTTTTGGAATTTTGGAAATTTTTTGTAGATTTTGATTTACAACCTAGGATTGTAATCTAATAGAACAAATTACGTGCCTTGGATTTGATACAAATGATATTACTTGGGAAATGGATCAAAATGGAAAGGTGAAGAAGGACAGAATTGATAGACAGAAAAGTAAAGTTATGTGGAATTCAATTCGAAAACTTGAAGTTGTTGAAGATCTCTAGCTTGGCTCCTAGTGAATGGCCTAGATGTTATGTGGCTTCCCGATATCATATCATAACTAGCCATATGGGTACATATATACACACTATGAATAAAGGGTCGAACAGTAAAATACAACTAATTATGGAACAAAAAGTTAACACACAAAACCTTCATGACACCCAATCCAGTCAATAAACACAAACAGCATAATAAAAACCATCGTGACTCCTTCTTAATCCCAATGAGAAAAAATGATACAAAGGTAATACACTGGGGTGCGGGAAAGTAAAACAGGACAATATCATATAGTACCAAAGCCTTCACCTTAATGGGTTCCAATCTCAGAGCCTTTGAAACTTAGAGGACTGCACCTCACACTCTAGTGCAGGATCTAAGAATAAACAATGCAAAACTCAGGGTCTGCGCCCGACATATCATACATAGGGGCCCCCTGCATCTTGGAGGACCATGCCTCAAACTGGAGTGTAGGGTTTAAGCCCAAATCAGTGCCAAAATCAGGGTCCAAGCCCCGATATAACATACTTAGGAGGACTTTGTGACATAGAAGACCACACCTCACACTCGAGTGCAAGGTCCAAGCCAAAAATAGTGTAAAACTTAAGGTTTGCACCCTACATATCATACTCAGGGGCCTCTGCGACTTGACGGACCGTGCCTCACACTCGATCGCAGGGTCTAACACTAGATCAGTATCTGCAATACTATGGGTCCGTGCCTAGAGGACCATGCCTCTAAATCAAATCGAAGGTCTAGGACCTATAAACACCAGTCGTATTAGCTACAACAATAATATACAATTTCTCGATCACGACATAGCTACAACAATGCTCATAAACACAAGAACAGGAACAACTAGAGTGTAAGATAAGCCAAAGGCCACCAACTAAGATCTCAACACACGGTGAGGCTAGGACCCAGACATACAAAGCTTTAACCTCTATGCCCCTTCCTGGACCTCTAAAAACCGATAAAGTAAACACCAATCAATTAGAAATGCAACGATCAACCTAAAACCTATTCCACATTACTAGCTACATGACAAGAACAAAATAATAAAATAGTCTAAAATGCACATAAATAAAACTAGCCTACCTCGTTGCTCGTGAAAGTCCTCAAAATGAGTGCATTGTAGGCTAGAAGTTCCAAATAAAACATAACCCAAAACTATCAAATTATGATTCTAGGGATTAAAACTTGAAGAATAAGACCTATATTCAAATACCGAAGTCAAAAATGGACTCCAAAATAGGCTGGCAGTCCCACATAAAATACCGGCATGAATGCCTCAACTCAAGGAACACATAGTTCAATTTAAGCCTAAATGGACCACTAGAAGGTCCCTAAAATAAGTTGAAATTATCGTGATCAAAGGTGCAAAATGTTTCACATATAATTATAGCTAAAAAGGATGGATTATGCACCAAAATTAAGACATAAATTGATCACTTGGTTTAATTATCAAACAAAGCAACAGAACTAACCATAAAATTTATGCAAGAAACAAGAATACGGGAAGCAGTTATTACTATCAAGGAAAAGTATAAAACCCCATTTTAACAAGTCAAACAAAGATGGAGAGCTTACCAACAAAGAACGGAATCAGGGGGAGGCGTGGGAACACTTTTCGTTTAACAAATTGTCCCTGCATTATAAAATTTGCAGCTGAGATAAGAGAACCCTGAAGAAAATTTGAGGAAAATGATCTGATTTTCAAGGAAAGGTCTTTTATAATTGAAGACCTCTGCTCATCATGATCGTGTGGTGCAAGGGTCACGATTGTGAAAAGTAGAGGGAAGAAAGCTTCATCACAATTTCATGAAAGGAAAATAGACAATAGTTGGATCATAACAAAGCAATCGCATAAGGTCTCTTTGTGATTACAAAGGAGGAAATCCCTCTAGACCAAGTACCATTTGATAGCAAAAATTTACAAAAAGGAAAACCCAAAATACCATCAGAAAAGAGTTTGGGATCCAAATTACACAAACAAATTGCATGTATACCCAAAATGATATTTAAAACTCAATGGTGCAAATGAAATGGGATACAAGGAGGTTTTGGAAGAAGATGACCAAGTCAACATCTTAGGAAAAAATTCACAAATTCCATCCATTACCTCAAAACTTTAATGAAAACCACAGAAGCCGAACCTATGACTCAACTATATGAAAATCATCATCTCGGAGCTTATAGAATTGTCAAAATTCTTATCAAATGCTCCAATCATGAAAAGACCACCCAGGATAAAAAATGAGCTTTAGTTGAGCCAAATTTCCACAAAACAGCCCATACATAAAATGAAATTCTCGGGACATGAACTTATGGTCCACCTAGACCAAGGTCAGCATTCTAGAGCTGATAGAACTGTCAAAATTAAATTTTGAGTGCGTTCACTAGTATTTCACTCTCAACTACCCCTATTTTAAAACTAAAACTACATAATAGGAAAACTTAGATAATGGGCAAACGAGCTGCCAAGGCATTGAGCTATCAGTCCCAACAAGTCATAAATGGCTTGGGGTAACTATCATACACTCTAGACTTAGAAAGAGCCAAAAAGCAAGAAAATGACAAAATTGGTCATTACAGGTATCTGGCCTAAATAAAGTTCTAATCAGTATTTCAAGACCAAATTGAACACTAACTTAGATTAATTAAATATGACTAGTATAGGCTAATGATAGAGCATTATTTTACTAGTCTAGTTCAAATTTCACACCTAGCGTGAACCCTAGATGCTAGTTCTAGCATGACAAATTCAGTATAGTATGGGTACCAATATTTTAGTTTTTTAAGGGTAGCATCTAGTATCGAGTGAATACAAAATCTTTTCTTTCATCAATAGAGGTTCACACCCTAATCCAAGAACTACATTGTTGTTGTATGTATTTTAGCCTGATTAGGGTATGTTTAGTGCATCCACCCTATTATCAAGTCATTTAACTTGGAAAGTATAAGACATCATTTTTGAATGGGGGTAGTGCTCCATGTTTCTCACGTGGTTTATGTTGGTTGTTGTAATCTCTCAGCTACGTTCATCTACATTAAGATTTTAATTAAAGTTATCAATTACATTACTCAGTTTACAACTTTAGTTTTCAATATGCTTTATGGATATATATGTATATATATATAGGTGCATGAGTTACCATATTTTAGTCATATAGTTCAGTTTAGTATTTAAATTTATCATTCTTTTAGTCTACATCGTAATGTATTTAAGTCATTGTATCTCAGTTATGATATCAGTCCATCAAATTATTTTATATCAGCCTATTAGTTTATCTCATTTACTTCAGTTCAAAACTTGTACATATACTTGCATATTTATATTATTTCATGTGCATTCTTACATACTTAATACAATCAGAAGTTTTGACACATACATTTTTCCTACACTCACAATGTAAATTTTGGCCCTCTATCCCCCTCTCAGGCTTAGCTTTGATTTTAGTTCAGCTTTTGTACAATATCTGAAACCAGACTTCAAATGTTTCTTCAGTTTACTTTGGTTTCTAAGAATTCTTTTAGAGTTAAAGATTTATACTAGCCATTCATAGTTCTTATGTAATAGATGGTTTTCAAACATAGTATTCAGTATTCAATTTTTGAATTGGATTTTTTAAAAATCTATTTCAGTTATTATTATTATTATCATTATTATTATATTCATCCATATAATTACGGCTGTTATTATTGATTTTTTCATATTTTTAGATGTTACTTTAATAGTTGTACCAGATACTCGGTTTTAGCTTGGGCCACTCATGGTTCTAAGTACTATTTGGATCATGACATCAACAGATAAATCTATATAAAAATATCAATAAGTTAAATGCCTATGTGAGGAAGAAATTAAGCATGTAGATACATCACCTAGTTTGACCTTTTGAGCTGCTTGAATCGCTAAATAGGTCCATCACCTACCCTGATCAATTTGTGGATGAAGATGGATCTAGAAAAGGAGGTTCTAGGGGGTATATTTAAGGGTCAAATTTACTCCTTTTAATCCGCTATAATTAACAAAAATAAATATATTTCTCTTAAGATACCGTGTTCTCTCTCCCCCTTCATGTAGTAATCATAAAACTCATATATTTTCCTCTTTTAATCTAAGGTAAGTAGTGATTACGTATGGGTTAAGTTTTATTTCACCATGTGAAAGTAATAAAAATTAGTTTTCCTTGTTTGAAGTGCAGATAATCCCATAAAGCTTTGAAGTCCCACCTTTATCTAATTCCAACATGGTTTCTCCTCTTTGTTTGGTTCAAGTGAAAAAAAGTCCAAATTCTTATAGAAGATTACAGTATAAGGATATCAACCAATAAAGATAAAGTCCACTATTAATTTTAATACTCCTCCTTATGTATGAATTGGGTTGGTCACCATCGATGTTCTTCGAAGAACATGCGAGATTGTGAGTGTAATATTATGTTATTAAATAAAAAGCCTTTAGGGATTGTTATGTGTATATGTTAGGACAACATATTCAATCTTGAAGAAGAATTTAAGTAGTTTTCACTTATACATAAAATGGGATATGATGATAAGCCACTTAACGCGATATTGTATGAGCTTGTTGCATATCACACTTTATAAACTATTTCTATCAGCATTATAGAGGGAAAGAGTTTCTAGGATCCTATTTGAAAGTGTAGTATATATAAAGATAATGAGAGGATAAGGTGTTGAGATGACATCCTTGAATTGTTAATTTATAGGGTCACTATTCGACTAACTATTTCGGTGAGTGGAGAGCCCAAACTTGGTTATTAGATACCAGTACTAGTTTTACCACTTACTTTATTGTAGATAAGTAATTTTAAAGCCAGGAGGTGAATTCATGGTAATATCAATGTTTAAAGCAAGGTATATAAGGCAATTATATTTCATATTTTTGTCATGAAATCTAGTGGGTGTGCATTTTGATACTCATTTAACAAAATTTAATGAGAAAAAGTAAGTCCTCAATGGATTTTATTTTTTATTTTTCAGCGATAGAGTAAAAAGACAGTTGTGAGAGGTTAATTTTCAAAAAGAGGACAAAAGAGTTTTAAAAGCCAATTTTTTTATGAAATGACAACATAGAAGTGGATTGCTGGAGACCATGCAGACTTTCATGAAATCAAGGTAAAAAAATGGAGTTGAAAAGTGAGTAGAACTGGAGATCTAGATGGAAAACAACAAACCAGTAGACCACCACCCTTCAAACAACTCAGAAGACTAGAAGACCAATGCCACCTAACCTAGAGGAAGGTAACTTAGTCTGCCAAGGTCCCCTTTTTACTAGATTATCCCAAATTTTCAAATGTATAGGTTGTGTTTTTGAACTAAAAATCTGATAATTCAATCTTCTTCACTAAATTTTGAGCCAATACTCTTGAGTAAACATTGCTATTGTGAGAAACTTATGGATTTTTTTAAGAAAACTTGATTCCTTGCAATGGAAATTAGTGGGGTATCCATTCCTATGGTTTTTTTGAATGGTGTGATAACACTTAAAATCATTTATATAGTTTGCAAGTTTTTTAATATTTTAGAGCATTTTGGTAGCTGCCCCAGGTCATTTATGACCTACTGGAATTGGTAGTATCCAAAATAACCTCATATCACTATTTTAATTGCGTCTTTGAGACTAGAATGTCAATAAGGGTGAACATTAACTATTCATTATGTATATCGGATCCAAGACTCATATTGAACCCTCATCGGAGAAATTCCAACTTGAATGCATTAGTTGGTAAAATTGTTACCTGTGATGTGGTGGTTGTAACAGGAATGTCTCACCTACAATTTCCATCTTGTACCTATGATGGCAGGTTTCTATAGGAGACTTCGCACTTGTGAAGTCTTGGTCACCCCTATGACCTCGCTCTTATGAAGGTTAGTCCTCACTTACAAAGGAAGGTGGGCAAGGGACCTTTCACCCCTACATGCTTCTTGTCGTACCTTCCAGTCTATATATATATTTCCACCCTCCGAATTTTATTCATAATCCTCATTATTTTCTCACTCAGCGTCTCTCTAAAATCATAATCTATATTGGGAATAATTTTAGCTTGTTAGAGGTGTTGTTCTACCTCAAATTTTCAAATTCCTATATTTTTTGTAAGCTTTCTACCTTATAGTCTACATGGAATTTTATTTCCCACCATTGATGAACAATCTTAATTCTTTTTAATATTCCCTTAATTCATCAGGTTAGTAGTATTGTGGTGATTGGTGTGGTCCATTCCACTTCAAAATCATTATCCTCACATTTTTAGTACGTAACTCCTCATGTAATACTCTATTTGATATTTCTAAATTTGAAAGTTTTGCACTTTCTCCTTCATCTTCTTTTGGCATTATGAGCATATTTCTTACTCAAATTATACTCATCTTCTCAGCATCATTTCTTGGTGTTGCGGGGGACTCTGTGGTAATGTTCATTTCTGGTTCCAACTAGTGGTTCCTGCAACCCTATTTTAGGCCTTATTTTCACCCAGTACCAAATTATACAAAATTAATATCGTTAGGTTTTCCTTGATGTATGGATGCTTATTCTATCAATTCTGAGTTTGTTTAGAGAAGTGTGATAATAGACGAGCTAATTCCCATGTGTTGTAGTTTTGTATATGCTTGACAATAGGTGGGCTCCTTGGGCTCACACATGAGATATAATTAGTGTAATTACATAAAATAGTATCCTTGGCTTAGAATATTAGGTTAATACCATTTATTTCTTTCTAATGGGTCTCGGTGTAATACGATGCCCTTGATCTAGTATGGGCCTTGTGATGGAGTAGGGTGACTCTGAAAGTATAGGATGCTGTCTCATGGCTTTTCCCCTTATTTTGTTAGTGGGTGTTATGTGATGATAGTTGTTAGCTTAAATTTAGCATGTGTAGGCCTGTAGGGTAGTTGTAGATGTTTCTTATGTATATGGATTCAATATAGCGTAAGAACCATGATGTTTTGTCTTTTAAGAGTTATTTATTGAAGTTGGGGGGTCTACTATTATTATTTTTTGATAGTGTGTTGCCCTAGAGGTTAGTTTTTATATATTAATGAATATATGTACTAAAATTGGTATAAATAGGATTTTCTAATAATAATTAATAAGACAAGAGATTTCCTAGTTATTTTATACCCAGTTGAGTATCGGACACCTGGATTCTACTTATTAGCCTAGGTTTCACACCCTGGCCTTGGGTCTTATCATTACTGATATTGATGAAACTTAAGTCCTACTAATCTTTTGCAATTAGTACAACCTTTTTTATACTATATCATGCTTTCATAGTTGAGACACTAGTTACTGATATATTAGGACATTGTGGCATGAGTTGTCAAGAATCCCTTATATAATAATACTGTTAGATTATGGTACTTGATACTGAGTTGTGAGATATCCTGGGAAACTTGAGATTGTTCCCTACCTCTGGGTTGTGTTCGATTGGAGGAATGGTATAGGTCATAGTAGGGATATACTAGGCTTTCCCATCCATAGGTCCTACCTTCTGGGCTTATAGGTTCTGAAGAAGGAAAATCCTAGGAACTATTGTATTATTTTATTTGTGTTTACTTTATCATATTTTTTTATTGTATGGGATCTCTAGTAGTATGGGATATTAGAAGAGAGAGCATGATTTTTTTGTTATATTCCAATCTTATGGGGGATTGTAATGATTTTATAAGTATTTAATACTCTATACACTACTACTACCAGTTGATGTTCTGCTACTTGATCATCTTTACCTTGCGGGTTTACTCGTTGTCCCTCCCTTCTATGTCCTTGAGGTTACAAATAAACCTCCCATTCCTTATAGTCTACATTGCTATATATCATGTCTTACTTTCCTGTTATCACTACTTTACTGCTGCAAGGATCTCGGGTATAGATTTCCTTCTTTACCTGAGTTCCTTCTTTGTAATTTAGCTAGTGATACTTGTACTATATCTTCTTTCTTTCATCTTTATGTGTATCTAGCTTCCTGTGTTGTTCAACTTATTTTTGTGATGCACTTTCCTGATATTCTAGTTATTTTCTATAGTTATACTTTTTGTGTGCCTGGTAGGCCCTCAATACTTACTGGGTACATGTTTCCTCAGTGACTAGTACCATACTACCCTCTAAATCTTACTAGTACAAATTCGAGTAGTAGCACCCATCATTGATATTGCACTTTGTGCCTTGTTGCTATGCTTTTTTAGATATAGGGTGAACTCTGGATGTCCAGTATAGTCTACATCTCATTAGCCTTTATTTTTCTCTTTTGTATTTTGGAGATGAACTCATACTCTATTTATATTTACCTTGTACTCTGTACCTTTTGGTGGCTTTGTGTATAGTGATACTAGGTCTTGGGAGGTTTGTTGACTATTTTTATGTTATCATAATCTCTTTACCTTTTACCTACACTTCTTATGACTATGCATGTCCATATTTACTATAGTACCCATTTCTTATGACTCTAGGATATGGGGTTGGTTCGCCTACTAGTAGGATAGTAAGTGTCATCGTGTCTAAGAAATCGAGTCGTGAGAAATGGGTTTGTTTGTATAATTTCATTTTTCTAATCCATATTTGTATAGTTCATTCCTTGGGGCGTAATTATGATAGGATGTAATTAATTTATATGGGTGTTGAACATTTTAGCCTAATTTCTATGTTTTGAGCATGGATTTAGTAGCTAAGGTATGTCTTAATGTTAACATGAGGTTGAAAACCCTTTCTTATACTTGGATATATTATTATGCATGAGAATGTAATAGGATTGAAGCTTTACTATCAAAATCAATTTGATATATTTTTATCATCTAATAGGATTTTTTAGAAATAACTACCTAAGGTGAGTTATTGTATTGATTTTAGAGAACCGTAGTCAAGATCGAGAGAATTGATGTCCGATTATGTCATAGGTGATAGAGATATGCTTATTATACCTTGAAGCTACGCTACTAGTGCTCTTACATTGGTTTTAGAAGTTAAAACCCAACACCCTAGCATGAAATTTTCCCCTTGTTTAGAACACCCCTAAGCTTCTCATGGTATTATCTTGTAAAGTGTGAACATTGAAATTTAGTTACAATGTTCTTTGGGTCAAAACTGATACAATTAAATCCTCAGTTTTAGTGTAAAGCCACTATTTAAAATTTTCTCTCATTTAAATTCCTAATTCTTACGCTTTGTGATTGACAACAATCTTTAATTAATTAGAAAGCACTTGTGAATTCAACTGCAACTCATAGTTGGGTAATTACATTGATAATGACTGCATGTACTCATTGATTATAGTTGTGCATTGTAGTTTTTTATTTCACACTTGATGTGCTATTGGTTTATTTCCTAGCTGAATGAAATGCCAATTTTTATATCACAATCACAATCACAATGCTCCACTTGATCTAAATGAAAGGGTTGTTTGGAGGATTACCACTCAAAGATTCTCCACTCATTTGAAAAACCTTATTGAGGTGTGTATTCCATTCATCATCACACACATTTTACAAGAGTCACTAAGGTTGAGGCATTTTATTTCTCCTTGATGGGAGAAGCCATGATATTATTGGGGGAGTTACCCTAAGGGTCTATAACAATATCATAGGAACTACAGGAGACTTTTCTTGAATATTAAGGGAGTTATCCTCAGGGTCTATAACAATATGGGAAGAGATAAAGAAGGATTATCTTGCAAGGTTCTTTCATCTATCAAGAATGATACAATTAAGGGACGACATTGCAAACATTAGGCAATTTAATGATGAATGCTTGCGTGAAATATGGATTTATTTTATGAAGGAACTATTGAAGTTCCCCACTCATGATATACCCAAAAAGGTTTGGTTACAATCCTTTTATAAATCTTTGAGCCTGATGAAAAATAATAGGGCCGACAACTTAGCATGTACTTTGATGGCAAGCTTGGCTTTTAGGTTGTCATCTCTCTTATTTGATCAAATGACCATTAATAATAGGGTGTGGAGTACTCGGGATGTTGAGGTGGAAATGAGTTTTGTCTTCTTATATTTGAATGCCCACCTTATTAGAAGGGATGAAGAAATTGATGAAAAAATAGCAAAATTGATGACCAAAATGGAACTCCTCACCAAGTATGTGATGAATGTGAATTCCGTATCTGTTAGTAATGCAAAGTTCAATAAAGAAGAGGAGTATGTTGCCTTGTATGGTAAAGAAGTTAAATTCTTGACTAGGCAGTGTATGGATTCTCTTCCTACCTACCAAAGGCATGTTGAGAATCAAGGATTGAACATAGAATGTGATGGTAATTGATATGAAAAAGATCATGAAAAAAGAAAAAGGTGTTCTTTATTGATATAGTTATAGGAAGTCTAAATATCACAATGATTGGTAGGTTAATCCAAATGAGATAGAGAAGGTCGAGTGTTTCATCCTCAATGTCCAAAATGAGAGCAGGTTGGTCAAATTTTTTAAAACGTTGATGGCATAGATAAGAACATTAAAGGTATGAACCAAGACATATGAGGAATAAAAGTTACATATACTTTATGAATTAAATAGTTTCATCTCATGCTGCTACTATGAAACAATTAGAAGCTCAATTGGTCCAAATGTTGGCTCAACTCAACCATAAATAAGAAGGGGTACTTCCAAGTGATACAATTGTTGTCCCATGGAAGACAATTCCTATTATATGGAGTTCTCTACCTAAATTTGTAAGATTCTTCAAAATGACCATGTTGAGTGTGGTACAACTATTAGTGATATTTATATGGGTAAATCAAGTCAAGCAAAAATGAAGTAGGTTAAGCCGATGGTGGATGTTGAAGACCACTCGCTGAATAATGAAGTGGAGAGTGATGATTAAGTGATTCCTTTACAAGAAAATGAAAAGGTCGAGGAAAGGGAGGAGGAAAATACTTGTCCCAATATTTTTCCTTCCACGATTCCCGATTTCTAATTTTAAAGACCTCTTTGGTGTCTCTATGGATCCAACCAGTCTCATGATGAAGAAAATTTAGAATGTAGAATGATATCCACCATTCCCTCAAATATTAAAGAAATTGAATGATGAATCAAATTTCCAAAAGTTCCTTGCAATATTCTAAAGCTTTTCCATAAATATTCCTTGGCTTGATAATCTTCTACAAATGTCAGGGTAAGAAAAATTCCTAAAGGATTTAGAAGGGGAAAATAGTTTCATGGATCTTGAGATGCTAAAGGTATCCGACAATTGTAGTGAAATAATGACAAATATTTTAGTGGTGAAGAAAGAGACTCTTGATGCTTTGACTATTTTGTGAAAAAATGGGCTGTATGGTTATACAAAAGCTTTATATGATTTTTTTGCTATCATAAACCTCATGTAATTCTCTATATTTAGAAATCTGGGGTGGCAAACCTAAACCAACAACAATGAGGCTACTAATGGTGGATATTCAATCAAATGGCTTGTGGGCATATTATGTGATATGTTAGTCAAGGTCAACAAATTCATATTCCTAGTTGACTTCATGATTTTGGATTGTGAAATTAATATTAATGTGTCCATTATATTTTGTCGGACATTCCTTTAAATGGTCCATGCTCTGATTGACAAAAAAATGTTGAACTAAATTTCCAAGTGAATGATAATGAAGTTATTAATGTGTGCATGTCAGTGAAACAACCAAATGAGCTACATATACATCTATAGATGGACAACTAAACATGAATTGAAAGTGTTGCAATTATATTTGAAGTATATATTCTTAGCTGATGAGGATAACTTGATAAAAATCATAGAATCAACCTTGATGGAGTGCAAACCAGAAGCTGAAGTCTCGGTGTTGAAAAGTTTCATAAAAGCTTCGGGTGGTAAATTTCCATCATTATTAGAACCCCCCAAGGATTAGTAACAAAAAAATTGGAGCATGATGCAAAGTGAAGTGTTGAACATCAAAGGAGGTTGATTCATCTGATGTAAGAGGTAGTAAAGAAGGAAATTATAAAGTTGATAAACACAGGAGTTTTTCATCCAATCTGCAATAG